>CAVNYN010271795.1:0-21131 GCA_963692815.1 Nyctanthes arbor-tristis | reverse complement strand
TCTATTCTGACCAAGACCGCACTGATCGATGATTCTAAAATAGCTAGATATAGACACAGCGTTTCCCCTGGTTAACGTTTGGATAGTAGGGGAGGAGAGGAAAAATGCTTCTTCAACTTGATAAAAGTGACTTGGCACTCCTCTACCCATGCGAACTCTTTCGATTTCCTGATGACCTCGAAGAATGGCTTGTGTTTGTTCGTAGATCGTGACACGAAACGACTTAGTGCGGTGATCCGTCCTGTGAGGAGATGAACCTCCTTTACTGATTTAGAAGGTTCCATGTCAATAATTGCCTTCACTTTTTCTGGGTTCGCCTACCTCCCTGATTGACTGTGTAGTCCAAAAACTTTCTAGAGGCTACTCCGAAGGAACAGCTCTTGGGGTTGAGCTTCATCCTGTAACTTCTGAGGATTTGGAACATTCGGGAGAGGTCCTCAATGTGTTGTTCTGCCTAAAGGCTTTTGACGAGCTGGTCCTTGAACATGGATTGTACCGGTCGTTGGTAAGTTGCCCTAGCATTTTTCAATCTGAATGGCATCATCTTATAACAATAGAGCCTTTGGTCAATAATGTACGAGGTGTGCTCCTCATCAGCTGGGAGCATTGGGATGTGTTAACAACCAGCATAAGCGTCCAAGAAGCTCAACAGCTCGTGACCGGCTGTAGCGTCAGCCATCTGGTCGATTCTAGGCAAGGGGAAACTGTCTTTGGGGCATGATTTTTTTAAGTCTATAAAATCAATGCAGATTCTCTAGCTCCCATTACCTTTCTTGATCAGGACTGGATTAGCTACCCACTAAGGATACAACGCTTCCTTTATGAACTTGTTCCCCAATAGTTTGTCCACCTCCTTGGCTAAGGCCTCGTACTTTTTACCGTTGAGTGGTCGTCTTTTTTGCTTAACAAGTTTGGTCTTAGGATCGATATTGAGCTTGTCGTAGGCATGCCTTGGATCGATCCCCTCTATATCCTTGTAGACCCAAGCGAAGACGTCCAGATTTTGTTCCAAGAATTGGATGAGCTGGTTCCTTATTGGTTCTTTCAACTTTGCCCCGATTCTAAGTTCAACCTCTAGCCTAGTGTCACTCAGCTTTATGGCTTCGAGCTCGTCACCTGGGCGAGCTTGTGCTCCAGGGTCGCTAACCTTCAGGCTGAGGGTGTAAATTTCCTGGAGGGGTTTTATACCTGTGACGTGTTCCCGGTTGGAGCCAGGCCACGTTGTCTGGCTACCGCGTATGAGGATAGTCCTCTAGTGGGTAGAGAACTCCATGGTGAGGTGGAATACGGAGGTTGTAGCCCTAAGCTCGTATGGGATGAGGCATTCCAGTATGGCAGTGTAACCTGAGGTTGTGTCCACTATGAAGAAGTTCGCGAGAATTCTTGTGGTACTCGTCTTGTCCCCTATTTCCACAGGGAACATGATTTGATACTTGGCCTCCACATGATCTCCAGTGAAGCCTTGAAGTTTAGTTCCACAAGGCTTGACGGCCTTTTGGTCGACCTCTATTTGTTGGCGGGCACTTCAATAAATAATGTTCACAGTGCTGCCACTATCCACCAAGGTCTTGTGGATCTTAACACCTGTGACTACCATGGTAATAGTTAGGGCACTCAGATGGGGATTAATCTGGCTGCTGGTATCTGTGTCGCGTGGGGAGAAGGCGTTCGCTTTAGAGGGGGAAAGTACTTCTTAGAAGAGTGATAGCAAATCCGATCTTTATTCACGGGACCTCACTTCTATCCGTCAGAACCCTTTGTGTCAAGACCTCCACTGCTGAGCATGTGGGCCTTGGTGGGAGGTTAGTTCTGTGGAGCTTGGACAACGAGGTCCTCTAGGGGATGAGCTTGCGTGTCCAGCCTTTGGCGATTTGCTATGTGTTCGCCCAAGTATCCTCACCTAATTAGCCGTTCGATCTCATGCTTTAGATGCCTTCAGTCGTCCATGTTGTATCCCACGACCCTATGTTACCTATAGTATTTTAATTGATCCTTGTTCTTCGCCTGCCTTTTCACAAGCTTTGGTTTGAGTAAAATTTGGTCACCACTCAGAAGGTCAAAGATATATTCCACGGACACACTGAGGACGGTGAACGTCCTAGTTGGGATGGACGGTCCTTGGCCCTCTCTCCGCTGGAAGGTTCTCTTCGAAGGTCGTATAGTCGTTTCCTTGTTGCATCTATCTTAAAGGTTTGTTGAAGGATGGACCAGGTACCTTGAAGAACCTGTGGATTGACCTTCCTCTTTAGGTGACTACTTAGCTACCTAGGCTTAGGCGACATTAGCCTTTTCGGGCCTTGCCCAACCCATGGAGCCAAATTGGGGTGAATGTAGCTGCCGGCTGCATCTCTAAGGGGATCTGGCATCGCCGTTGTATTGGGGGCTGGCCGGCTGGACCTTTACATCGAGGCGTAGCTCAGCACTCTATTGACATGTTTCCCTAGGAAACTCGCCCTCTTTGCTGGTCTTTTATTACCTTGTTGGGAAGTCAGCAGGTTCTGCTATTGTAACTGATGCACTTCTTTAGTGAGGGCCTCTGCTTGTCCCGTGGAAGTTCCCATTGCCGTTGCCGGCTGTGAGGAGCCAGTGCCCCAGTTTTCGCCGAACTTGGGTGGCTGTCCGACATTACAAGTTCTTGTCTTTTGACTCTCGGAGCATCTTCTACCCATTTCCTTTTACTGGAGGTTAGATTTCACTGGATATTTGCTTTTCAAAACTTTTTGTAAGTTTCACAGACGGTGCCAATTTGTTCATACCAAATTTAGCTTTCGACTCAACAAACAAGATCTATATTCATGGAAAATTTGTATTTGAATCGGTATAAGCAGCAATTGCAGGAAAGGCAAGGAGTGTTCGTGGAATTTATAATAAATGAAAGACTATAAATGTGTGAAAGACAAGAAGAGTAAGGTTTAGGTGTAGAGCCCCTTCTCACTTCTGTCTACCTCTATTTATAGTGTACATTTGCTTGTTTGCATGGGGATAATGATTACATGTATTTAATATTGGACGCACAAGGATGACGCAAATGTCCAATCGGCAGGGGTTAATCCTCTACTTTTTGACTAATGGCTGTTTAAGCCATGCATGGGGCACGTAACCACCGTTTCACATTTAATGCTGGCGTCTCATCAGCCTTGAGTGATAAGATTTCCCATACTACTATCCAGTTGGCTAGCACGTTAGGTCGCGGCGCTACTTCGGGGTGTTACTAGCTCGCTGTCTTGGTACCTAGACACCCTGGACTATAGGAGTGCTGGAGTAGATGTCCGCCCCTGGTCGCTTAATCAGGTCTCCAGGCCTTCTGGTCGTTAAGTCGCCAGGTCATTGGGTTGGGTGATGCGCTTAAGGCCTGTTTCCAAGACCATATACAAGTTGACCTTTGTTGACCTTTGACCCTTGTTGACTTTTACGGCCTGGTGTCTACAAATATCATCCTCAAATTGTACCCATAATAATAAATCAAAAATCAATTAAGAACCAACTCATCCCTTCACATAACTAAAAAACTTCAGAGCTAAATCCAACCAAGCAGCTGCAGAGTTAATCTTCTTAGGTATCATGGAAATGCCGTTGCACAGAAGATGCTCATCATACTTGATCACAAACAACCCATAATTGTGACTACAAAATAAGTATAAAAATAACGAAATCAAAACACCATATGATTATTCAAAAATGACCAAAATAACTAAAAAAGCTCAACAACATACCCATTATTTTTGTTGTGGCAAGTTGATGATGAACTTCATACCAAGCTCCTCCAAATGTGACTTGTCTCTAGCCTTATCTGAAACCTAAAAACCAGTACACGCCATCAAATGAGGCAACATCTTGCAATACAAACCCACCAACTCTCACATCTCTTTACGGTGTGAACTTGAAGAACTGGAATTGTAGACGAGTATACTGTGCTTCTGGATATCAAAATGCAATAGAATCCAATGTGGAGTTGTTTTCAAAAGCACATAAAGTAGCACGTGATCAACATCTCCTCAACTTGTGCTGAGATCAAGCTTTCCACTCAAAGATGGCGAACAAGTGGATGTTTTGCATTGATTGACAATAGATTAGCTAAAAACTTCTAGTAATTCTTGTCCATCAAATGTACAAAAATAGAATCAGTAGTTGTAGCCTTCATCTCAACCATAAAACTATGTTTGGCCATCTGGCGCAGAAAGTAGAAACAGATATCAATATGTTGCAATAGCATAAAATGAGAAAAAACAACTGTCAGATCATACAATGTGACTGATAAACACAATAACAAAACAAATCATAATTATAAAATATAATAAACAGGTAGAGAAATAAATGAGCACTCAGATCACTACCAACACCAATCAAAACATACCACCACAATTTGCTGCTAACCTTCGAAACATAGAAATTAAAAGGTAGATTTATTACGTCACTAATCTGACAAAATTTCTTTATACAAATATATGAAACTTCAGGTAATAACCAAAATAATAAAAAATAACAAACAGAACAGAAAACTATAACAGACACAACACTAACATTTGCTTTGGCTTCTAACTAACCTTGAACTAAGCATCAAAGTCCTCCAATTGCTTCTCGTCAGTAGGTGCCATGTCTTCTTTCAAGACAAGCAGAACATCTCCCTCACTCTTAACCTTTCTACCAAATGACAAATCATTCTGAACAAAAGAGGACAACAATGGTTTCCTCGGCTTATGTAGCCTCTTCAAGCCAACAACCTCATCATCTATCACATTGTTTCTGGGGATGGAGTTCGTACTACATCATGCTATTTAAAATTAACAGTAATATTAATACACAGTACATATTCATCCGTGCAATAGCAAAATTAATTATTTTGTTTTTTTACCTAAAAGATAACACAAGAAAGAAAAAAAATACAAGCAACAATATAAAACAAAGACTTACTTGAATCTTTATCTCTAAATATATAGATATCTGACATCAATATGATAACCCATCCCCTGCATTCTGTTCAACTGCAACCTACATATAAAAAAACAATTAATATAGCAGATAAAACATTACAACAAAAACGCATACTAACAGCAAAAATAAGACCAATGAAAATTTTAAAAATTACATCATTCCTCTTTTCCATTGAAATAGTACAGCTAACAGTAATAACAGCATTCAGCTACATCTGGACATTCTCATCAGCAAGAATATCATCATCCTTTAAATAAAAATATTTTTATAAAAAGAAGAAAAATATAATTAAACTAAAACAACTCATTGATACAGTAAAAAAAAACACACACACAACTAAAACATTTTTTAAAAGCATAAGAATAGCTTATCTATTTTCTGCACAGATGAATTAGTTGCAGCATCAAATGTTGGACTTTTTCTTGAGAACAAATGCATCATCACAAACAAAAAAACTTTCAAATACTGGACTCACATATATTGGAACATTTGATTATTTCACTGGACTTGAACTAAGCTGCAAATCAAAAGACGGACTACCACAATCTAGAGTGGAAGCAGCCTCAACATGTTACCATCATCCTCAAATCTCCCTCCCTCTCCCACATCATCAACTTGCTCCTCAACACGATTATCATCTTTCTCACAAAATTTAGAATCCACCCTATTACATCAACTTACTCCAGCACCTTCAATTTAGACACAAATAAACAAAAATATAAAAAAATGCAGAACTTAAAACAACTGAAAAAGGAAAATAATTATTTAATACTACCTCATTAACAGTACGACAATCACTCGTATCACCTACCTCATCATCTTTGATAAAATCAATCTTGTTCAAATGTTTCAATACAGTCACCGAGACATAAAATTACTGAACACATCATAAAAAGCAATTTAAAAATAAAACACGCAAATCACATTCTCTATCCAAACACTATAATCAATTGAAAGGGGAAAAAAGATATACAGCCACAAAACAACAAAAAATATCAAAAAATAAAATAAGGAAAAAAACATAAAATTTGAATTTCATATGAATATTACCTCATCATGCACCATAATTTTACCAGAAACAGAATCAACCTGCATAGTATCAAATATATGGCCATCTCCAGTTCCCATCCAGTCACTTGTCGAACATCATTAGCAAACAACTCTTTCAAATTGACATCAAAACAACTCATATGGCTCTTGTGCACAAAAACGTTAGACTTCAATTCAGATTGAGCTTCCAAATGGGTAGAGAGTAGTGACTTACTGTCATATGAAAAAGAATCAAACTTGTTTCCCAAACATGTAACTGCATCTTGCAATGAAGAAACCTACAAGGACATGGTAGCACCATCACTAGTAATACATTGACGACCACTTTTTAAAGAGTCAATGACAGATTTTATTGACTTCGTTTCAGCAAAAGTTCATAAAACTACAAATAGCCAGTGTCAGCTTCACGAAATCTTGCCAACTTTGCCTTTAAAGAATTCAACTCACATTGCAATTGATCAATATTTTCTTCAAAGACATTAGTATCAACAGCCTAAGCAGACATAAAAAAAATAGAACACAATGAACACAAATGACATAAAAGCAGCAACAAATACATCAGGAATAAAAATAATTGAAAGGACATAAAAAACAACATTTGAACACATATGAAATCAGATGAATAAACCTGTTTAGATAATTGACATCTAGGCCTCTTGCCACGGTCTCCAACACCTTCAGCAACAACTTCAGAGGGCAAACCTCTACTGTACTTTCCCTACGCCAAATGCTTCTAAACAACCTTAACAGTCGGCCGTCTACATTGTTGAACAACTGGTGCAATGTCTTCAAAATCATCAGAATCATCAGGAACGTCTTCCACAACTTTCTTCAACTAATCCTCATTTGGGATCTCAATTGCTGGTTGACTAGGGAGGAAAAATTCAAGACAGTTGTCGCCATTGGGTCGCCAATGTCTCCGAAGGTCAATAGTCGACAAAGGTCAATGGTCACAAGGTCCTAGAAATAGGCCTCAAGCGCCTAGTCTAACCTAACGACCTGATGACCTGGTGACCTGAAAGCTTAGAGACCTATTTCAGCGATCTAAGGAAAAATCTCAACTCAGTGTTCCCGCGATTCAGGACGTATAGGAGTTTCGCCAACGAGCTCACAAGCGCCTTAACCTAAAACCGCGACCTAGTGAGTTTAGCGGGTATGTTGACTCAGTAGTAGCTTGGGAACCTACGTGGGAAGCCTTATCACTTGCGGCTGATGGGACTACAGCATTAAATGCAAAGCGATAGTCACTTATCCAATGCATGGCTCAGGCAGCCATTAGTCAAAAAGTAAAAGTCTAATCCCAGTCGATTTGACCCTTATGTCATCCCTGTGTGTCCAGCGTTAAATGCATGTAATTATTGCCCCCATGTAAATGGCAAATGTACGCCATAAATAGAGGTAAACGAAACTGAGAAAGGGTCTGAGACCAAACTCTCATTCTTCTTGTCTTTGGAAAATTTATAGTCTTTCATTTATTACAAACATTCCTCTGTCTTTCTACATTTACTATTTACATTAAATCAAATACAAATTCCCTTCAAATACAAATCGTGTTTGTTGAGTCGAGAAGGCCAAACTTAATGTCAACAACAGCCATCTATCAAAGCCCTGCTTCCTCTTCAGTTCGAACAATATTATCAGCAACAACCTGGGAAAATTATAAAGAATAGGTTAAATATAAAAATCTAACAGTATGAAACAAAAAACAAGAATAAAACAGAACAACTTACAGCAGAAATGTAGAAGTAATCAACAGTCACATTAGGAGACCTCATAGAATAAGTTGCACTCCAATTCACAATACGGGGCATACCACTTGGGGTCCGAACACAAACATTACCAGTAAAAGCAAGTATGCACTTGTACAACTAAACCTGGAATGAAAGCAAAAACCCAAATCATCGATATATTTCCTTTTTCAATTGACCCAATAGACAAAAAAAAATCTTCTTACCCTATGGAAATCTGTCCATCTCACTCTAATCATCAACCAACACAAAAATGTACTGATCGATATTCTCTTATAAGTTGAACATGAAAGTAAAAACTCAAAATGTATAGAATACAAATATTGACACGATCAGTGTCACACACATCCCTTAAATCCGTATCAAAACCGAAAAAAAGACATCGAAACTCGACACAGAAGAAACAAAAGGAAAAAACATTTCTTTAAAGCCTCAATGGCGAGACCTATAAACCAAGACGTTATCGGATCCAGTACACAAAAAACCGGTCACCATAGCAAACTGGACAATAGAAAATCACAGATATTCACCACGAATCAAAAACCACATCTAGATAGTACTTGAAGTCGGTAGTACCAAACAAGTTGTGTTAGGCAGCTCTGAACATCAGAGATAACACCATTGCTTGATTTCATCATCATTCTCCTAGTGAACCACAAACTAGGATGGATACGAAAATGCCAATCCTACCACAAAAAAAAAGATAAAGTAGGAAACACACAATCTTATGGAATGAATACAATATAAATAAAAGAAAAATAACTTTACATCAGCAACATAAAGAGCATGATACAGAAATAATAAAAAAGACACCATATAATGATTAATAAAAGTCACAAAAAAAAAGAAATGAACAAACAATAATATACATAAAAAACAAATAAAAACAACAAATAGAGAACAAAACTAAGTGCACAAAAAAAATATAAAACAAGACAGTATAAATGTTAAAAAATATAACTTGATAACAAAAATATAAGGCATCATTAATGTAAGTAGTCAACAAAAATCAAAAGCATATCCAGAAATATATACAAAAACTAGCAAAACCTTAAAAATAAATTACTACAAAATACGTGGCAAGAACTTCAATAAAAAAACATATTAAACAAATCAACACCATCGAATTACAATGCTAGATAATAAATCCAAAAAAACAGAATAAATAACAACATTGCAGACACAACATTACAGTAAAATAGAACAACTATATGCAACAAACAAATAAAATCAAAAGTAATTATAGAAACAAAATTAGTAAACAAAAATAGCAACAAAAAAATGGGAATACAATACTAATCGACAGCTCAGACAAAGAAACAGAAGAGCGATACACCCAGGCTGTACTAGAACCAGCACGCTTCTTTTACTGAAGTGGAGCACCAGCCTTCTTAGGACGGTTGACAAGCTTTCTTGTTCAAGATTTGTTTCCGTAGAGCAATACTCGCAGACTTAATGGCGACACGATCAGCTGGCTTCGCCGGTGAAGCAAGTGGATAACTTTTCTTTGTTCGAATCATTGCTGAATCGACGATACAATGCAACAAATGTTGAAAAACAAGATTGAAAACAACTCCAAGCCAAGAAATCGATAACGATAGCAGAGAGACAGTGCAAGAATAGATCGTATGAAGATAATAGAGAGAGAAAGAGAGAAAGAGAGTTCAAATAATTGGGGGCTTGTTTCCAATGAAGTCTAGAGAATATATATATATATTTTATAAATTATATACCATTTGATTGTTGCGAAAATGGCCAAGGGTACAGGAAAACCTAAATAGGCAGTATTTGGACTGAAAGGCCTAATTAAACCAAAAATCTAGAGTTTCAAGAAAATGTAGAATGGGCCATGGGCCAAATTTTGGATCTAGGATGGGCCTTTGAAGGTAAAATGTCCCTTCTACAAATTAATGGGCCCTTTTATGAGTTTAAAAGACTATGGTGTTTTAAAGTATTTTAGTGAGCTAATTCATTTGTTATTGGCCTAATTTATAAAATAAATAGGTAAAAAAATTTTATGTCTACAAATCTCCTCTTCAAGATTTATCGATTTATTATCAAAATAAATAAATTGATAGATGTTGAATTTTGAATTTTAAGAATTTTAATTTAGAAAATTTTTTATTTAGACAAGGCTTTGTATGACAAGAAATGAATTTTAATAAGCTGAGCCCATCAATTATGAGAAATATAAATAGTTTAAAAGAAAAGAAACTAAAAATACCAAATAAGGCAATTTGGTTTTTTTTTCCTCATAACTTTTTTCCTTTTGCTCGAAGATTTACCTTAATTCTTGTGACTTATTTTTCCCAAGGCTTTCCTTTTTCTCTTCTTCTTCCTTTGAATTACCACATTTTCCTGACCCCTCAACCAAGGCTTTGTCTATTTAAGCATCCATGCAAAGTAGATTATTTATAGACAACTTGCCACTTTTTTTTTTGGGCTGCCGATGGTGACAAATTCACGCAATGAACTCGTCAATGAAATATGATTTAAAGAAACTGAGTTTTGTTGGTTACAAACTCTATACATGAATGCATGCAGAGCATGAATAAAACCTTCTTTCATATGAAGATTTACTTTTTCTCCTTTTCTTTTTTCTCTCTTCTTTTAATTTGGAGATTTAATTTCATGTACTTAAAGACCACAAATTAGCCTTTTGGGATGTACGATGTCAAGGGTCAAGGTAAAAACTTTTGATCCAATGCATCTTATTTCAAGAGTAGGGGTTGGCTTGAATACATCTTATGCTGGAGAGCGTTTTCAGGCAAGGTACGTATTATGCCAAGGACAAGGTCATTAAAATTTTTAATATCCACACATCTATGATGCTAAAGGTTAAGAACCATTTGAGGTCAAACACATCTTATGTCAAGGACTTGTTTACGTCCAATACATATACTATTGAGGACTGGGGTTCTAGACTAATACATCTTTCTTTAAGGATTTGAAGTCTTGGCTTCTACCCAACGTGTCTTGTATAAAGGGCAAAATTTAATTTTTTGTCCAATACACTTGACATGAAAGATTTAAAGTTTTGGCTTGGGAAAATTTTTTGGGTGCAAATAAATTTTTAACACCACCATTTTTTGTTTATTATTTTTCCTCCTAGGTCCTTTTCCACGTCCCTCTCTCTCTCTCTCTCTCTCTCTCTCTCTCTCTCTTTAAAGTTGTGTTCCTGACACCTACATTTTTGGTTTTAGATTCCCCTTATTTTTGTTGCCTTTTTTTTTTTGCAGCTTCGTTGTTTTTATTTTTTTATATTTTAGTTCACCTCCCATGATTGAAATTTTTTTCGTTGTTTTTTTTTTATTTTGTTTCTTTTGTTTCTGTTTCAAATTTGATTTGATTTTATTTTATTTTTTTAGCTTACACGACTAAATAAAAATATTAAAGTTAAGACTAAATTTAGACATGCGCGAAATAACTTAAAAAATTGGGCAGGATGTTATCTTTGCTTTGGAAGTGTGGATGTCAACAGACGCATTGAATTTAGATTTTGCATCCATAAGGCAATGACAAATTCCTCTATATCCATTGATCAAGATTTCTTGCATCATAGATTTTCATATGCATGGCAACTCAAGCAGTCAAGATCCTCCTCAATTTTCTTTGCTTCATCATTCTCACAGCACTTTGCAATTGTTTTTAATGATTTTGTCAATGAAGAAATTTTCAATGATGAATTTGAGAGAATTTTGAAACTTCAAGTGCACTAAGCTCTCAAAGTTGATGAAGAGACTTTAATCAACTCTACTTCGATGATTTTAAATGCCCATCCCTTCTTGAATGAACATAGCTATACAATTTTTTTTCCTTTTGAGCTCTATCTTAGATGAATCAAGAATTTCCTTTTTGCCTTATCAAATTGGTAGGAGGCTTGATGCTTTTAAAGGTTTTGAAGAACTCTTTTTCTCCAAGGACCTTCCTAGAAAATACCCAAGTAGTTTTGGAGGGATTGTAGCATCCAACTAGAATAAATTAATTGAAGAAATTTTTGATGGGGAATTTGAAGTAACTTCAATACTTTCAAAAGTTGACATCCCTGAAACTGGTCTAGAAGCCTTAGACAACTTGCCTTTGAAGACTTCGAATGTCATCTCTTCTACCATCATGGACGTATAGAGCTTCCGCCCTAGTTTGCTTAGCTATCATTGGACCTCTTCCAAAGATGACGCAAGAGTCTCCCCTTCTTTGTGATGTTTTCTAAGAAGCCTTACACAACTATCTTCACAAGATGTTCTATGAAGTCGTACCAACTTCAAAACTTGATGGAGATCGGAAGAGCACACGTATTCAGGATTTGGCCGTTGAGTCCTTTCATAGAGTTCCAACACCTTTGCTAAACCAGGCGGACACCACTTTGGAATCAATCAATTTTTTTTTTAAAGAGAAAAAGAATATTTAAAATATATGACCACAATGAAGACAAGGCTTAAAAACTTGGGCATCTTGGATGTTTAGATAAGAGCAACGCTCTCCTTTTTTAAAATAAGATTGGCCAACTGACTATTAAGCTTGAAATTTTCCATGATAAGTTTCAAAGTCATGATTTAAAGATGACCAAGCTTGGCGACACTTGACTTTTATGGAAGCAAGTCAGATATCCTTTGGTGTAGATCTATCAACAACAAAGAAAGCACTTGATGATAACTTTCCTTACCTGATTGATAGCTTCTGATTCTTTTTCTTACAATGAAAATACTTTGATGGTTTTTTTTTTTTGAATCATCTATCACTCTTCTTTATTTCAAAAGAAGTATGACAAATTTGAATAAAGAAATTTATTTACTTCACGACTGAACTTGGATTTTCTTTTCTTATCCAAGCTACCTATGTATCCTTGAAAGGGTTCAAGTAAGACACAGTTCAATACAAGTCTTCTTTTGTCTCATGTGAGTTTGATTTTTTCTTTTTTTTTTTGAACACGAGATTTTCTTTTTAATTGAGCCATTCACAGTTGATCCTCATCCAGGCGACGAGCAGTACAAGACTTTTTTTTTTTTGCCTGAGGAATAAAGAAAGAACTTTATGATAGGGCTTATATGCAATCTATCCTTGTCCATGATCTTAT
The DNA here is from genome assembly GCA_963692815.1 of Nyctanthes arbor-tristis. Lineage (NCBI taxonomy): Eukaryota > Viridiplantae > Streptophyta > Magnoliopsida > Lamiales > Oleaceae > Nyctanthes > Nyctanthes arbor-tristis. The sequence goes on along the minus strand of CAVNYN010271795.1, from coordinate 8,327 downwards.
ATGCTCCATTGGTGAATGCTTGAGTCACAACATATGGACCATCTCGTTTTGGTTGGAATTTACCCCCAATTTTTCTTGTGGCAATAATTGTTCTTTTCACACAGAGCTGCAGATCTCAAACTTAAAAATGACCTGGGTCACACTTTTATTGTTGAAGAGCTTGACCAATCTAACTTGGTAGCACTCCAATTACATCTGAGCTTCAAGTCTCTTTTCATCCAGCACGTCTAACTCTTATAGACGAAGACGGGCATTTTCATCTATTGTCAGCCCTTCTTGGATGGTGAGTCTCAATGATGGGATTTGACATTCCAAAAAGAGACGGCTTCAACTCCATATACAAGAGTATATGGTGTGGCTTATGCTGGAGTTCAATAACTGATACGATAAGCCTACAGAGCTTCTCCAATTCTTTTATGCCAGTCCCTTTTCAATTTTGATACGACATTTTTTAGTAAGTTGCACAAGGTTTTGTTGAAAACTTCTAATAGTCCATTAGCTACTACATTGCACATGGATGAGTTGTATTCTCTAAAACCGAACTTAGCACATAAATTGTTTATATGGCTATTGTAGAAGGGCTTTCTATTATCAGTTATGATATGTCGAGGAATACCATACTGGCAACTGATTTGGGTACGAATGAAGTCCGCCACATTTTCTTTCTTCACTTCTTTCAGTGGTATAGCTTCAGCTCACTTGGAGAAGTAGCCAGTTGCAACTAGAATATAGAAGTGTCCAGCTAAAGATTTGGGAGTTATAGGTCCAACAACATCATGGCCTCATGCATAAAACGGCCAATAAGTTACTGTCAGATGTAATGGCTCAAGAGGCTAATGGATGAACTTTGCATGGACTTAACAATCTTTATATTTTCTTAAAGGATCAATGGTTGGACCCAATTAGGAAGGCCTCTATGAAGTCATCAGAAAAATTCAACCTGGATTTATAGCTTAAGGGGCGTGAACCAGAAGCCACTTCGCAAACCACGGAACGCTGGCAACCTGAAGCCATACTTTAAGTAAAGACATGTTACTTTTGTAATGATGCAGTAAATGGGGAAGGTACTCTTTTTCCTCAACCCGGATTTTTTGTTCCCAATGGGTTTTACGAGGTGAGGTTTTAATGAGGCCCCTCTTTTTTCTCTTTCCTTCATCAAAGATAATGAAAAGAATATCTTGCTGTGAGATTGAAACCGAGCAGAGCCTTGGGCCTCTTGCCCTTCAATTTCTCTAGGGCAGCCTGCCAATTCTGTTGAATGAGGAGAAACAGGTTCTCTACCATCAGATCCAGGGTCCCCCTCTCCTAAACAGGTGACTCCTCCCAGCCTGAAGCAGAAACAGGCGGCAGCTAGTTAGAAGAAGAGCCCAGAATAGTAGGGGAAAGATCAGCTCACTGGCACTTGGCTAGAGGGTCTTCAACCACCAGATCAGTCACAGGCGCTGACTCCTTGCCGGCGGCTTTCTCTCAAAGGCGTTTCCTATGTTCCTTTTTCTCTAGCGGTAGCGACCTCCTCAGCTGACCTCATTTCCTGAGAGATCGGAAGAGCAAACTTTCTTACCTAAAAATAGAAAAGACACCAATGTCAAGCCTTCTTACTGGAAGGAGGAATGCTGGTGCAACGCTCTTACCTAGGCGTCGATAGCCCGACCTCAATCCGAGAATCCTCGCTGGACCTCTTCAGCTCACTTCTTTAGGGATGGGGATATCAACTGCAGCATGTCTTCTCCTGAAACAAAAAAGGGAAAACTTAAGTATTAGCTCAACGGCTGCAAAGAAACATTTATTGATAGCCACTTACTCTCTTTCACGTAGTTCATCACCATGCTCGTATCTTGGTGATCTAGGCTCAATAGGGTCCTCTAATTGCCTCTTACCTAGAACCAGTTCTCTTTCCAATCGGAGACTGACTCCCAGACCCCTTTCACCAAGTTGCCCCAAAGGCGTTGGCCTCCTGATTTTGGGCGAGCTGCCATATAGTACCAACCCTTCCCTCCAGAGGTGAGGATTTTAGCAAGTAGTAAGTGGAAAAACCATCAGGCCTGGGATACTCCTGGCCCTTTACACTTCTAGATAGCGAAGATCTCCATTATGGTCTTCCACACAGTTGGCGGGATCTGAAAGGGGGCAACCTCCTAAAATTGCAGCAGCCTGGTCACAGGTCTGGGAAGAGGAACCCTGAACTGGGCATCAATTTTTTTTGTATTCACGGCCACACATCCTCTTGGAGGATTGTAGGCCCTTTCTTCCTTATGAGGTACCTAGAAGGCCACATCATCTGGCATGTGATAGTAGTGACGGACGACACGTAAATCCTTCTCCATCACTTTTGAGGGAATGTCCTTAGCGCCCACTGCAAATCTTCTTCTAGGACTACCACCACCGGAGGCCATCCACTTGAACTTGCCTCCGTCTTCTCTCCCTCTCTCTCACTCTCTGCCAGGTCATCATGAATCTCAGGCTCCATTTCCTCCTCACCGGACCATTCGGCGCTTACTCGGGATACCTCCTCTCCTCCGCTTGTCATTTTGATTATCTTGAAACTACCCAAGGAACTCAGAAATGATGAAGAAAAATTACCTTGAGAAGCAAGAATCTGTGGATGCTTTTGAACAGAAGATAATACTGTGTTAGGAGAAAACTCTAAACCAAATAAATAGGAGATGAAAGGGGAGAACAGAAGCAAATGGAAGAATTTAAATAAGGGAGGGGAAAATACAATGTGACGGCCGTGTGTTTCCTTGGGAAGTGAGAAGGCAGCAATCAAATTAATAAATATTGCCTACAAGTTCCCTAGAACACGCCACTCCACTAAACAGCTGCCACGTGGAGAGGCAAAATTATTTCAAAATTCAAAGAGCCAGATTTCAGGCAACAAAATGTTCAAAGATAACTGCCAACAATTCTTCAAGGCCGCAACCCTGAGCTCCATGGACAGTAACCTTTAAAGGGGATTTTGTATCCACAAGGACGTCGAGGGTCAACAAAGGTCAAAGGTCAACGAAGGTCAATAGTCATTGGGTCTCGGGAGTAGGCCCTGAGCACCTCGCCTAATCCAGCGACCTAGCGACCAATAGGTCTAGTGACCTGATTTAGTGACTAAAAGGATAAAGCTTTGTTCCGTCGCTCCTGCAGCTCAGGACATACAGGCACCTTGCCAGTGAGCTCACAGTTACCTCAACCAAAAGCTGCGACCTAGCAAGCGCAACGAGCATGCCAACTCGACAACAGCTTTGGAACCCACGTGAAGAACCTTATCACTTATAGCTAATGGGACTCTAGTGTTAAATGTGATTTGGAGGTTAGTTGCTCCATGCATAGTTCAGACAACCAAAAGTCAAAAAGTGAAGGTCTAACCTCAGTCGATTAGGCCCTTCTGTCACTCATTTTGGGCCACATTAAATGCTTGTAATCATTATTCTTAGCAAATGGTAAATGTACAATATAAATAGAGGTAAACAGTTGCACTCTTTTTGTCTTCAATACATTTATAGTCTTCTATTATTACAAATATTCCTTGCCTTTTTATATTTACTGCTTATATCAATACAAGTATGAATTTCCCACGAATACAAATCTTGTTGTTTGTTGGGTCAAAAGTTAGATTTGGCATCAACACGCCTTTTGACGGCTAAATTGCATAGTTATCGTCAACTGAAATGATATTCTCTTAGCAATTTAAAAAGGGATACTTAAGAATTCACATGTATGCTAATATTTTATTTAAAAATTTAAAATTTCATATTTGGTAAAACCATGCTTTAACTGAATATCTAATTGTAATAAATATGCTATTTTACCACTTAGATTAGAGCTACCTAAAAAATTATGGGTTGAAAAGTGTAATCTTATAGGGCGATCTATTATTCTAACAATTAAACAACTTTGTATAATAAAAAAAGATATTATTTTAGTAATTACTGAAAACAAGATATATATTATATATAGAGGAAAAAAATAAAAAATACAATAAACTAATTCAATCACGCAATTGTGTGAGAATCAACAATTTGCATATCCCTGTCCTGGAATAAAAATCCTAGAAAAACTTCCCTTTGTTAAAGAGCAACAATAAAGAATAAACTATTCTCAGTGATCTCGTTATGTTTCCTTCTCCAATTGACCACCCTTCATTGGAGAGGATCAGACGCCCCCAAAATTATTGCAAAATCTTGGTAAGAATTGTTAAGTCTCCTACCACCAGGCTAATATGTATATACTTCTCTAAGTTGTAAAAAAATAATAAATAAATAAATAAATAATAAATTAAACAATAATAATTATCTGTTATACTTGCGTAATTGAACTATCTAAAATATTTACAATCTTTGAAGAATAAGTTCTGGCCAAGGGAAATAATTTAGGAGTCAGCTGAACAAATTTGATTAAGTGTGATGCCTTCTCAAATCAAGTGTGTCCACACCTTAAGCAAAGGTGAATCTATTGAGCTGTGCTATCTCATCCAACATTTGTAAACATGTATGTGTTTGATTTAGGTGCTTGCACATTGATTTTGTGAAACAGTGATATTGTAGGAGAATTTGTTGTTGAGAAGTAAAGAAAAGTTCTAAATTTAAGAGTATGAACATTCTAGTTTTACAAAATTAGAATATATATAAATAAATATTTATGATTTAAACCAAATCACTAATTAGTAACAAAAAAGCCCCTTAATTATCAAAGTAAATTTATATGGTACAAGGTTAAGAAAACATCTCTTACGATGTTAAATGATCTAAGTCGATTCTTAATTATCCAAAAATATTAATTACTTACTAAAAAAATGTTAATGCTCAAGTTTATAAAATTACTTAAAAACTATAAAAACTGGCAAATAATTACAGCAAATAATTGGTAGAACACAACCAGCACTAATTAGGTCTAAGCATGTATTTTTAAAAAAAAAAAAATTGCTCATAGACTTATTAACCAAAGATTAACTTAACTTTCTCAATCTATCTAAATCTGATCTTTCTCAACAAAATAAGAAATGAAACAAAGTCATGAGAGCCTTTGTAGTATGTAAAAAGCACCAACACGACCTGAAACAGATTAAGAAAAGCAAGATTAATAGATGCGGATGAACGTGTGTGGCAAGAAGGTGGCAAATATTAAGGAAATTAATTAATGAGCAAAATAATTGTGAATGAAAAATATGGATCCCAATCATGTGAAAGATAGGAAAAAGATTCTTTTTGATGCCCCTTTAGTATAATATAGATATATCCGAATCTGCCATAGCTTTAATGTTCTAGATTTAGGAGTATGGTTTCTAGCATCAATGCAGTGAAACATAGATGCCTGTTTCTAAATGGTAGGCAGTGATATGAACTTAATTTATGGAGAAATGTTGGATATTCACTCTTTTTCTTGCGCGAGCGACCACTATTTCAGATCTAGTGCAATCAATGTCATCTATGTAACAATCTTCATCAAAAGGAAAAAGCAATGGACATTGAAGTACAAGGTACAATGAGTGCGACTCATTTATCCTTTGCAGATCTCTACCCCGTGTCTGAACTATAGTGTCCCTTTGACCATCAGACGTATTCAAATCATCCACTATCAACATTGCAACTTCATTCACCTGAGGAGTATTGTATGTCTTTTTGTCTCTCATACCAATCAATCTAATTTTGACATTTGAGCAACTATTTTCACATAACTTGGCACTAGCCTTTCTAAATGACTTTGCCAAATGATTGTGCTCATCTAGCATCACTTTCAAAACATGCACAATATCCTCACAAAGCTCATTGTCAATGTCATACTTCCTTTAAGAGAGAGAGAGAGAGAGAGAGAGAGAGAGAGGAGGGCACAAAACACAAAGGAGAAAAGAACATAAAATCTCAACAGGACAATAAACCAAAATAGAAAATTCCCCCTCCCTTTTTTTTACCAGTCTCAAAATTATCATTACCTAACAGCCTTTATTTGATTTTGAAAACTTGGGGGGGTTCTACTTCAGCTGGTAACAAACTATCAATTAAATGATAGTTCTGGCCACTTAATCTGAATAATGGCCGTCCCCCCACCTTTGTTAATATCCTTATCTATAGTTCCTCCCATGGATGTAAAAGAAAACATACAGTTATAAGACCTTATATTTTAAACAAAGTGTTGGCTATTTTAATCATTGCAATATAGCAAGTTGGTTAACAAACTCGGTGGATTTTTCGATTGCTCCAATCTAATTTTTCCGTGCATACAAGACAATGAAAGTCTAGGCCGAGATGAATTGTAGTGCTTTGCAATTCTTTCTTTGCACCAAAAATAGCTCCACATTGGACACGCTAGCAGGTAGGATCTCCAATATTCCAATAATCTAAAAATATTTTAATGACAAACACATTATTGTCAAAAATATGCTTTAAGAGCGGAGTACATGAACTTTCTATAAAGCGAAGCCTGATCTCCAATAATACAGCGCTGCCTCACCTTTTGCAAGTTAAGTGGGGCGACGTGATTTGGAGATCGGGCTCTGGAAGCGGAGCCCGATCTATTTTTTGAGAAGATCTCGCGGAGTACACTGGAAAGAAATATGTCTAACAAAAATTGTTTCTACTCATACCAATCTTCTACGTTGCAATAGAATTCTTGGCTACATTGCGCACTAAGCTCATAGATAATGTCAAGGTTACTGATTGATTGGTTGGCGCACATGTAGTTGTTTGATGCCCGGGTAGGGGAGATGAATAATTCCGGATATCTACTTCAATTGAAAAAATGCATGCATTTAAAATTTAATATATCATAATAATAACATTAATAAGAAAAGTAAAAAAAAAATGATTATGACTATAATAATAACTACAGCAATTAAAGTAAATCAATAATAATGATAATAAAATACAAATATAAACGAAAACAGCAATAATCATCTTAAATATACCAACATTAACAATTAATAGTAATTAATCAAAGTAATTTATACTAATCTAATGGATACAACAAAGCATAAATATTTTTGTACCATTATCAACTCACACCCTCTCTAGCGGTGACCGCAGAACCTTTCGTTCCCCAAAGGTTGCATAAATACGATCGATGCGTTTGAAGACTCTCCCTGTGATGTTCTTCCCACAGAAAATAACGAACAGTGAGGTAAAACTGTATCATTGAAAATGTCAATATTACATAAACAAAAATTGCATACAAATGACATTTAAATTTTAAAGATTATAACCAATAACCCATACCATTAGTCGTATCAGTTAATGTGGAGGCTGACGTTTGTCCCAAATTTGTAGTATTCAACTGAGAAATACATTTTGGTCTCGAGCTACCACAATCACCGAAAGCATTCCTCTTACTCAGAGTAGAGTCTTCATGTTCTTAAATTGAAATACAATTTAAAATTACGTTACGACAGACGGCATTGCAAAGCATGTGTAATTATAAGTGGCAAGAATATCTATGTCGGATAAAAACAATAGCACAAACTATTAATATCATCTGTCGTAAGCTTGGCCAATAACTTTACGACGTCGTAACCAATAATATAATAAGCCATACTAAAAAAATACGGCGAATTAGACAATTTTATTTCATTTAATTACAAGAGGATTAAAATAAGCCTTTTCTGCCTGGAATTGAGTGACCGAAATCAAGGGGGAAAAAAAAAATATATATATATATATATAAATAACACACTAAATAAATGGTAATAAGGAAAAGAAGATTCTGGAGAAAACATCATTTATTTGGCCCAAAACAACACGCCATCTTTTTCGTCCCTCATAGAATGATGCACAAATACAGTCTCTCAACTCAAGCCCTCAACTCCCTTCAACACCCCACATCAATACTCATTCTTCCACACCACAGACCTTTCAATGCGGACGCTGGAAAATTCAACGGAAAGCAGAATAGTTAGATTGAAAGCGTGAAATTCACAGAAATCACCAGGTAAAAACAACTCCAATCCTTTTTTCTTTTGTTACAGAGTAAATGCCCAGATCTAACAATTTTTTTCCTTCAAATCCACAAACGGTCGATGCCCTGAAATGGGTCAAGAAGCCACGCCAAACTAGATCTCTTACAAAACGAAGCGAACAGAAAATCGCCTTGGAGATATACCATGAAGAACAACTTGGAAAGCAAGGCGTACAAAAAATTTTAGATCCAAGATAAGTGATCTCTCAATCTCGCTCAAGTTGTACAAAAGCATAACTTGAGATCTTGAATCGAGTCACATAGAGGTAGTTTTAATTCTACATTTTATGACTCAAATCCAGGTAGTTTTTTCATTTTTACAATCCCCCCCCCATATAGAACATATGCAGAAAATAAAAAAACTACCTGGATTTGAGTCATAAAATGTAGAA
>CAVNYN010271794.1:0-13354 GCA_963692815.1 Nyctanthes arbor-tristis | reverse complement strand
TCGGTCTCAAAATTTACTACCCAATTAAGCTTAATCGTTCTTTTAGCAAATTTTCTGTAACCGATGGGGTAATTGGCATACAAAAATAATCGTCAACCAAACAAAAATGTCTTCAAATTCTTATAAAATGTCTCTACTAGTCATCCAATTATAAGATTTATTCATCGATTACTTATAGTTGAATATCAAAACTAATTATTATTCCAAAGATGTCACTATTAAAAATAGAGGAATTACACGGGTTGTTACAATCTACCCCCCTTAAAAGAATTTCGTCCTCGAAATTTAAAATTACCTGTAAATAATTCGGGATACTATTTTCTCATCTCATCTTCTCGTTCCCACGTTTCTTCTTCCAAGATTTCACTTTTCCACAGTACGCGAACGAGGGGCACTTCTTTATTACGCAATCTTTTTGTCTCCCACATCAAGATTTTCACGGGTCGTTCTTCCAAGGTTAAGTCAGGTGGTCGTTCTTCCAAGGTTAAGTCAGGTTGTGTGTCAGAAGGTGTTTCTGACAGTACATAAGAAGGATCCGGCATATATTTTCTTAATGTTGAGATATGGAACACCGGATGAATCCGACTCATTCTTTTGGGCAATTTCAATTCATAGGCCACTTTTCCAATTCTTCTTGTTATTTCAAATGGCCCAATGTACCGAGGAGTCAATTTGCCTCTTTTCCCAAAGCGGAAAAGTTGCTTTATTGGAGATATTTTGACAAATACTTGATCTCCAATCTTAAATTCCAATGGCCGCCGTCTTTGATCTGCGTAACTTTTCTGACGGTCTTGTGCGGCTTTTAACTTTTCCTTTATTGTATCCACCACTTTGATCATCCTTTCCATCATTTCTGAATTGATTATTTTCCTTTCTCCTACTTCATTCCAATACAATGGCGATCTGCATTTTCTTCCATATAATACTTCATATGGTGCCATTTGAATTGAGGAATGGTAACTATTATTGTATGAAAACTCCGCCAATGGTAAATAATGATCCCATTGTTGTGGAAATTCCAAAGCACATGCACGAAGCATGTCTTCAAGAGTTTGGATGGTTCGCTCGGATTGACCATCAGTTTGGGGATGGAAAGCCATACTAAAATTTAATTGTGTCCCCAAGGTTTGATGAACTTCTTTCCAAAATCACGATAGAAATCACGGGTCCCGATCTAAAGTAATGGAAACTAGAATACCATGTAATCTTACAATTTCCCATGTATACAACTCGGCCAGTTGTTCCATTTTGAATGTCATTTTAATGGGTATGAAGTGTGCCGACTTTGTTAGACGGTCAACGATTACCCATATAACATCATATCCTTTGATGGCTGTTGGTAATCCACTAACAAAGTCCATTGTTATTTTCTCCCATTTCCACTCGGGAATCTCTAATGGTTGTAATGTCCCTACTGGTTGTTGATGTTCTGCTTTAACCTGTTGACATGTGAGGCATTTAGCAACAAACTCTGCAATATGTCGCTTCATACACTCTATCTTTGTATGTCAATAGCCCTTGGCTTGATATATTATAAGGGGATTCTTTTCCATTCTTCAAATTGTCCCGTATCTTCTCGACAAAGGAGTCAGTCTCTTGCCCTTCTTTAATCTGGTCCATTAATGTTGGTTTTACAATCATAGCTCTCAATTTTGCACCCCCATTTGGTAAGATTTCTAACTCGAATTTTTCAATTTCCCGCTGCAACTCCTTAGGTTTCTATTTGCCTTTCCGACTTAAAGCATCGGCTACCACATTTGCCTTTCCGGGGTGGTAATTGATTGTACAATCATAGTCTTTTACCAATTCAAGACATCATCGTTGCCGTATGTTCAGTTCTTTCTGGGTAAAGAAATACTTCAAGCTTTTATGATCTGTATAAATTTCGTACTTTGCTCCATTGAGATAATGTCGCCAAGCCTTCAAGGCAAACACTATAGCAGCTAATTCTAAGTCATGAGTGGGATAGTTCTTTTTATAAGGTTTTAATTATCTAGATGCATAAGCCACAACTTTGTCATTTTGCATTAACACGCATTCGAGTCCGTACTTGGATGCATCGCTGTAAATACTAAACTTACCACTTTCCTCAGGAATGGTAAGAATAGGAGCCGTGGTTAGCCGCTTTTTTAACTCTTCGAAGCTCCTTTCACAGTCCTCATTCCAATTGAACTGTACATTTTTCTTGGTTAACCGTGTAAGAGAAACTGTAATTTCTGAAAAATCTTTGACAAATCTCCTGTAGTACCCAGCCAATCCTAAGAAACTTTGTATTTCCGTAGGAGTTCTAGGTTAAGGCCAGTTTATTACAGCTTCCACTTTACTTGGGTCAACTGAAATTCCTTTTTGAATCACAACATGACCAAGAAAATTCACTTTCTCAGTCCAAAATTCACATTTTGAGAATTTTGCGTACACTTGTTTTTCTCTCAAAGTTTGTAAAACCAAATGTAAGTTCTTGATGTGGTCTTCTCGAGATTTTGAATAGATCAAGATATCATCAATAAACACGATCACAAATTCATCCAAATACTCCTTGAATACTCGATTCATAAGATCCATAAAAGCCGCAGGAGCATTTGTTAAGCCAAAAGGCATGACCAAAAATTCAAAATGTACATATCTTGTGCTAAAGGCGGATTTGTGAATATCCTCTTCCTTTATTTTCAATTGATAGTACCCCGATCGTAAATCAATTTTTGAAAAGATTACTGACCCTTTAAGTTGATCCAATAAATCATCGATACTTGAGAGAGGGTACTTGTTCTTTATTGTAACCTTATTTAACCCTCGATAATTGATACACATCCTCATAGATCCATCATTTTTCTTTACGAATAGAATGAGTGTACCCCAAGGAGATGTGCTTGGTCGAATGAAGCCTTTACTGAGCAGTTCATCTAATTGAGTTCAAAGCTCCTTTAGTTCAGTTGGTGACATACGATACGGAGCTTTGGAGATGGTTTCGTACCAGGATATATCTCAATACTGAATTTGACCTCACGGTCAGGGGGTAATCCGAGTAATTCATCAGGAAATACGTCCAGATATTCTTGAACTATAGGCAAAGATGAAGGTGAGACAGAATTTTCAGCCTTAATTTGATGTAAGCTAACCCAAAGTCCCAAATGACCTCGTTTCAGGAGTCTATGTGCTTGAAAGGCTGAGATTATTGTTCGGGTGCTTTTCAGAGGCTTGGAAAACAATATGGGATTCTTTTCTGACAATTTCAATGTTCAGGCTCGGCAATCAATAGTCACACCATGTTTGGATAACCAATCTATCCCTAAGATTATATTGAAATATATGAGGTTGAAAAGAATTAAATCTGCCAGGCATATATCCTCTTCTATTAGAATTTTTGCATTAGGTATCCAATCCTTTGCAGTATAAGTCACTCCGAAGGGCAATTTAACATTCATTTCTAATGACATAGGAAATATTGCAAAATTTGCATCTTGAGCAACATTGTAAGAAATGAATAAATGTGTAGCACCGGAGTCAAATAGAGCATATACAGGTCTACCATAAATATGGATCGTACCTGTGATGACGCCATTGCTAGTAGTGGCGTCAGGCTGGACTATAGATCGGAAACCCTTCCTGTAGGGTTGTTGGCTTTGGATTTGTTGGGCAAGCTCTAACCATATGCCCTTCTTTGCCACATCTATAGCAGAGACCCAATTTTTTTCGACAAGGACCCGGATGTATTTTGTTGTAGGTTGGGCACCATGGTACATTGTTCCTCATTGATTCTCCTTGGGTAGTTAGTTTCTTATTGTTGGTTTGGCCCTTTGCATTTCCATAGGGCCTTTTATTTCCCTTATTTTCATTTTTCCCTGAAGAACTCCATTTTTTATTACTACTTGAGCCTTGGGAATAACGGGCCCGATTCTCCCTCGGCCGGAAAATTTTTGACTCTGCTTGTTATGCAATTAAGGCTCAGTCCATAATAGCAGCAAAACTCAATCCTTGAATTCCCGACATTATTACATCTCTAGCCAACTCGGGCTTCAACTCCTCAATAAATCGGTTTACCTTTAATTCTGTTGTGCCCAACATATGGGTGGCAAATTGAGATAATTCCTCAAATTTCTGAGCATATTCCGACACCGTCATTTGATTTTGCTTAAGATGGATGAACTCATTTAATTTCTGATTTCTGGCAGTAGTAGAGAAGTATTTAGTACGGAATTTCTCACAAAACTCCTCCTAAGTCATTGCTTCGCTTTCTCCCATACTCACTAAAGTATCCCACCAGTATTCGGCACTACCTCTCAACATAAAGGTAGCGCAATTTACTTTTTTAGGATCGGGAACATGGGTATAGGTGAACATCCTTTCAACCGTCCGTATCCAATTTTCTGCTTCTATTGGATCCTTTGCTTCTTCAAAAATAGGGGGTTTGAGGCGACGGAATCGTTCTGTTGCACTACTTTTATCATCCTTATTTTGGAATGACTCCCGTTAGAATTTTGTTGGAGTAATTGATCAATTTGACGGGCTTGTTAGCTCACAAGCTGAGTCAAACGTTCTACAGTCTGATTGGTGCTTTCTTCCTGAGACATGTTTCTATGCCTGATCACGAATTTAGAAGGCTGAGTTAAAATCTAGTACGGTAGATTATTTAACTATTTACCCCTTAGTCAGCCATATTGGTCATTTGCAATTATATAATACTTCATAAAGCAAACTAATTCACCACTTAATTTCCCAAATTTAATCAATTAATAGCAAAATATATAAGGTCACGACTTAAGTCATATATGGACTTTATTATGAGATTATTTTTTTTCTAATAAAGTATGGACCAACCTTGACAAAAATGGCCAATTTTAGGGCTTAGAAAACATAAATTAAACGTTTGAACTGATTTTGCATGAATGCAGAAATTCGGGATCTCGGTGCAATTTCTGAAAAGAAGGGTTTGGTTCCATGCGGCCGCATTGATCAACCATGCGGCCGCATGGATGCTAGGTAAATTTCTCTGTTGCCCACGAGTTGGGCGAGGCATGCATGCCGTGGCCTCCCGCGGGTACCAGCACCCAGAACATGGGAGGGCCGTGCGGGCGCGCCATGTCCGCACCTGGGAGGCTGCTGCTCCACCCGAAGTTCTTGCCCCATTTTAACCACTTTTCTTGCTTTTCCTTGTTCTTATTTTGATTCCAAATCATACTCTAATATAGATAGAGTTCATTTAGTATCATTTGAGGTTGTTCTAACACTTGAAACCAAACTAAAAATCATCATTCATCTTACCTTTTGACAAACTTATCACAGTCCATTGTTTAACATTTTGTTTCCATTTCTTGTATGCCTTACTCTAAGACTTTGTAAAATCATTTACCTAATTTACTTCCCAACTTAATACCTTCACTTTAACACCCAAAGAGGAGTTAACTAATAACTAAAATACCATAAAGCCAACAACGAGTATAAGCTTTACTTTGAAAAGCTATACTAAGATACATATAATTCTTTCTAAATGATTACTTACTTGTAGGCCGATCGGAGGAAGTCTCACACGAGCAAAATATGCATGTAATCGCCCCTTGGAATGATGCTCTGATACCACTCTTGTGAAACCCCTCAATTAAAAGCATGGGTTGAAGTTATGTTACTAAATCAATATGCCGGAAGCGTTACAAATTTCTTGTTATAACTCTTGTCAAAATTGAGCGGCACGGCTTCTCAATCAATTCACTTTTATTCATTAGATGAGGTAGTGTTGTTTGTCATCTTTAATTAGTTTAAAGTTGTAGTATTTGTATAAAAGAATATGACACACGATAAATAAAAGTCACTTTATATATATTATAACCAAACACAAGCTTGGGAAACCCTTACATGTGAAAATAGGATTCCCAATCTCGTATCAAAACTTTCCTTATAAGCCAAGTTTTATTTAGTTATATTGGTTTCCATATACATACTTACCTTGCTCCCATCATTAACTAATACTTAATTAAACAAGAAACATTGGCCTATCCCTCATAATCTTGTCATGGTGCAAAAGATTGAGGGAAAAGGCACAAAATATATCAAACTCATATGAGGCTCCAAATACATTACAAACATGGGATCATCCTCATAATAAGCCTAAAGGTCTATTTCTATCACATGCATAACTTGGCTCGCGTTGTGTGACAACCTCCATTCTTCGGCCTTTCTCTCAACGATCCTTCGATGGATCATCTATAAAAGAGTAATCACATACAAGGTGAGTATAAAATACTTTGTGAGTAATACATTATTTCGGTTTACCAAAGGTTTATAGAAATCATTTCATGCTACAATCTTAAGAACATTAAGATGCACAAATCTTTTTGAATACATTATAGGGCCCCAAATACTAGAAGTTCCTACTACCCATGGTGCCTCGTTGCCTTTCAAATACAAATATGGTAATGGCAACACAATAGATTCATAACAATTTCTGGTTAGCTTTTACCGGATTTCCAAACTTTCATTAATCCATAACAATTAACATGGATCAAATCAAAGCAAACAATACAAAATGGGTAGAGGGAGTCTAGCACTTCTTATGCAAGAAATCATTTTAGCAATATCCAAAACACATATCTTTTCTTGAAACTTATGCATGCAAATAAACCAAAGTAATGAATTACTCACCTTGTTTTCTTATACCTTTGAAGTTGAGACTTGTTATTGAGTGGCAAAACACCTTCAATTCCTTAGTATATCTAAGCAAAATAGCCTTTAGAATGTGGGTTCTATATGTATATGAACTATGCCTTGTTTGAATTGATAAAAGAGAGCTTTTGAAGGTCTTTTGTGAGTTTTCAAAACCATGCACAATTTTTGGACGAATTTTCCTTCTTGTTTTCTAAGGTTTTTGAGTTCCACCAATACAAAGACTCTCACTTGTCCTATAGCAATGAGTTAAATTGAAGGGATAAGAATTCTTCTTAGTAAATCAAGATGCCAAGTGTGGGTTGTGGATTCAATTCATGAGGGAAGAGCTTATTGGATACAAGTGTATGAGATTTTTCTCTTTAATTCTTAGTAAACCCCTTTACCTATTGAACTCTATAATTAAGTCCTTGTATTTCCGACTATACTAGTGAGACATCAGATCTTTAACTTAAGCATCTTTTCGGTCTCAAAATTTACTACCCAATTAAGCTTAATCGTTCTTTTAGCAAATTTTCTGTAACCGATGGGGTAATTGGCATACAAAAATAATCGTCAACCAAACAAAAATGTCTTCAAATTCTTATAAAATGTCTCTACTAGTCATCCAATTATAAGATTTATTCATCGATTACTTATAGTTGAATATCAAAACTAATTATTATTCCGA
The DNA here is from genome assembly GCA_963692815.1 of Nyctanthes arbor-tristis. Classification (NCBI taxonomy): domain Eukaryota; kingdom Viridiplantae; phylum Streptophyta; class Magnoliopsida; order Lamiales; family Oleaceae; genus Nyctanthes; species Nyctanthes arbor-tristis. The sequence goes on along the minus strand of CAVNYN010271794.1, from coordinate 6,030 downwards.
AGATGTCACTATTAAAAATAGAGGAATTACACGGGATGTTACAAAATTACTGTCATTGATATACAATTCCTTAAGATACTCAAATCCCAACAATTATGCATTCAAAGTAGTGACAAGAGTATACCTTCTCGACAAGGCGTCGGCCATGATGTTTTCTTTACCTTGCTTGTATTTGATGACGTAGGGAAATGTCTCAACATACTCCATCCACTTGGCATGCCTTTTGCTCAATTTCCCTCGCCCCCACAAGTGTTTCAAAGACTCATGGTCTTTGTGGATCACAAAATCCTTTGGCAACAAGTAATTATGCCAATTCTTCGAAGCCCTTACCAATGCGTAGAGTTGCTTGTCATAAGTGGGATAATTCAAGGCGGCACCATTGAGCTTCTCGCTAAAATAAGCAATTGGCATTTTCTCTTGCGTTAAAACAGCTCCAATACCTATCCCTGAGGCATCACACTCAATCTCAAAAGTTTTGTCAAAGTTAGGTAAAGTAAGAACCGATGCGGAACATAACTTTTCCTTAATGACATTAAATGTATTTTCTTGTTCCTCACCCCACTTAAAACCCAACATTCTTTTTAATTACCTCGATGAGTGGTGAAGCTAGGGTGCTAAAGTCTTTAATGAATCTTTGATAAAAACTAGCTAAACCATGGAAACTCCTCACCTCGGTGACACTCTTAGGAGTCGACCATTCTTTTATGGCTTTGATTTTCTCCTCATCCACCTCTATGCCCTTAGCACTAACAACATAACCAAGAAAAATAACCTTTTCCATGCAAAAATGACATTTATTAAGGTTGGCATACAATTTCTCTTCTCTTAGAACATCGAGCACACGCCTCAAATGCTCAACATGCTCATGCAAAGTCTTGCTATAAATCAAGATATCATCAAAGTATACCACAACAAATTTGCCCATATATACTCGCAAAACATGCATTCGTTAGACCAAATGGTATGACTAACTGCTCATATAAACCATATTTAGTTTTGAAAGTGGCTTTCCATTCATCTCCTTCCCTCATTCTAATTTGATGATATCCACTTCTCAAATCAATCTTGCTAAAAATACAAGAACCATACAATTCATAAATCATATCATCTAACTGAGGGATGGGATGCCGATACTTTACCATAATATTGTTGATAGCTCGACAATCGACACACATCCTATAGGTTCCATCCTTCTTTGGCACCAAGAGTATGGGCACGGCACATGGATTCATGCTTTCTCGAACATATCCCTTGCTCATCAACTCCTTCACTTGTTTTTTATGCTCAATGCCTCTAATGGGTGTTAATCCACTAGGTATCTCCTGTGGGAATAAGTCTTCAAATTCCTGCAACAAATCAGTAGCCAAATTAGGGAGGGAATCGTGAGTTTTTTCAAGATTTAGAAATCACTCCTTGTACACCATCAACAAAACTTGTTGATTCCCTTTTACCGCCCTTTCTACTTCCCCTCTTTTGGCATAAAAACTCACTTTTTTCTTCTTCTCTCTCTTCTCTCTTCTTTTATTTTCACTCTCATCTTCATTATTCTTTTCATCCCTTCTTTTGTCCCCATTCAATTCTTTTCTCTCTTCTTCTCTTTCTCTTCATCATCTTCTTTTTTGAGTTCATTTGATCCTCGTAAACTGTCGCTCTTCCGATCTCAATGGCAACAAGACCACTGGTTTTCCCTTCATATGAAAGCTATATCTATTTTTCCTCTCATCATGGATAGCCTTCCTATCAAATTGCTAAGGCCTTCCTAGTTGGATGTGGGCGGCTTGCCTAGGGACTACGTTACACAATACTTGATCATTATATGTCCCTATATTAAAATTAATAAGCACTTGTTTGGTAACCTTTGCCTCCCCATATTCACTCAACCATTATGGCCTATAAGGATTAGGATGCCTCATTGTTGGTAACTCTAATTTCTCCACCATGTTTAAACTTGCTACAATGGTGTAACTATCCCCATCAATGATCATACAACACACCTTATCTCCAGCAAGATAGTGAGTGTGAAAAATATTTTCCTTTTGCTCCCCTTTATTACAAATCTTGTCTTGAGTATTAAGGGCTCTCCTAGTGACCAAAGATTTTGGCGGACTAACTACCCCTTCTACCTCCGTATCACTTTCACTATTACCGTGCTAAACTTCCTCCTTGTCATCCTCCGAAAATCACTCTCCATCTCAAATAACCATCACTCTTTTATTAGGACAATCCCTAGAATAATGTCCCCTTCCTTGGCATTTAAAACAAGCAACATCCCTACTTCCTGTGAATGTGTTCCCAGCCTTAGGCTTATCCATGTTACCCGATACTTCACTCCCCTTCGAAGATTCACTCCTATCTTTTATCGCCATTTTATCATCTCTCTCCTTTCCCAAATCTAGTTTCCAAAATGAGTTAGAACCCGATTGGAATTTCTCATATCCCTTATGAGCGGACCTATCCCTCATTTTCAATTGATTCTCTACCTTTATAGCCTTATGTACCGGTTCTTCTAAATCCACATAATGGTTTAATTCTACCCAATTGGCTATCTCCCTATTCAATCCACTAAGAAATTGAGCTATAGTGGCCTCTCTATCTTCCTCTACATTGGCCTTCATCATCCCATTCCCCATCTCCGGGTAGTAATCCTCCACACTCCTTGACCCTTGAGTAAGAGTTTGTAATTTTTGGTAAAGTCCCCGATAACAATGATTGGGTACTAACCTCTTTCTCATTAGATCTTTCAATTCATCCCAAGTTCGTACACTACCCTCCAAATTTCTCCTTCTAGTAAGCAAGAGATTATCCCACCAAGCCAATGTGTAGTTGGTAAACTCAAGCACCACTATCTTCACATTCTTCTCTTCAAAATATTCATGGCACTCAAAAATCATCTCAGATTTTCCTTTCCCACTCCATGTTAGCCTCCAGATCACTTTTCCCTTAAAAAGATGGTATATTTATTTTTAGGCTTCCAATGTTCCCATCTACTCTATTTCTCCCCCATCGATCTCTCCTATTGCCCGGATCAAACCTATCGCCTCGATTTCTTCCAACATCCCAATTTGATTCACTCTCAACAGCACTATATATTTCATCAAAATATTCTCCCCTAACTTCTCTCCTATCTCTTCTTCTATTATTACCCCTCTAGGCGGTGCTTTTTCCTTTTTCTCCTCTAACCTATCCAACCTCCTATGAATCACTTCAAATTGCCTTATGATATTCAATGAAAGAGTTTTTATCATTTCCCTCCAAAAGGAAGTGGAAAGAAGGAACAATACAAGGAAATAATTACAAAGAACCCAAGAGATGGAATGGCTCTTTGAACTAGGATAAACAATTTTTCCAAGCAAAGTTAGACAATAGCACTTATCACCATTAATCTAACAATCAAATGGAGGCGTTTGGTGTTGATCAAGTAAATCACAATGGATAAAGGTTTCTCAATGGCATTTCATCAAACACCTTTTGTTCAATCACTTATTAAGGTAAGGAATGCCAATGAGTTGGTTGTCGGAAATTTTAGATGTAAACTAGTAGCACAAATTCAACAACACAACCTGATAGGATGGCAACTCTAGCTGAATGATAACAAGAATGAGTGGCAACATAATATGAATAAGATGGATATTCTATAAAGATATTAACAGGTAGCAATAACACAATGTAGATACAATGATAGAACAAATTTCTTTCTTACTTTCAAAACTTTTTTCGTTTTTCTTTTTTTAAATGAAGAACAATAAGAACAAAGAAGATAAATGATAGTTACCAATTTTAGAGCATTACTCTGATACCAAATGGTGTGAACCCCCTTGGTATACGGACCAAGAAATCCGACAAAATTGGCATTCTCCAAAGAAAGCTAAAGATTGGTAGGATTTGATCTTGAACTCAATCAAAACCAACTCAAGTAAAACTAGGAAGATGAACCCTAATCCCCTAAGAGTAATAGATGATAACACTCAAGATACAAAATCTCAAGAGAAATCAACCCTTAAATGTTCATTAAGTTCAATGAAGTTCAATGAAAAGGAAGAAGACTTTCAAGCTTCCAAGAAGTTGATACAAGATACAAGCCAACCCTAAAAGGAAATGAATGGGTCCTATTTATAGTGGTAAGTATCTTCAAGCCTAAAAATTACAAGAAAAATGAGAAAGAAAATAAGAAAATGGTCCAAAAATTCGTCCAAAAGAAATATGCCCAGCACAGCAGGTACACTAGTCCTTCATGGCGGGTGCACTGGACATTCTATGTGATGTCCCAAATGACTTATTTATTTGAACCGACATTAATTGCGGCAAGTTAAGTAGTTAGTTAGACTTTAAGTTAGATTTTAGTTAGAATAAAGATTTAACTACTAAATAACTAAAGAGAATTGAGAGTAGTAAATAAAGTACAATAAATGAAACAAAAGAGAATTAGAAAGGAAGTAAATAAGATAAAATAAGATAAACAAATAGAAAAAGAAAATCAGCAAAAGAAAACAGCAAACAAACAAAAGCCATGCGGTGGAAAAATTCAGTCAAGATAAGAATGTGTGGGGCTTACTTTAAGACTTAAAACCCCTTGTTCACACCTTTAAACTTTCAGCAAATTAGTTTGAGAGAGAAAAAGCAGCTCCAGAAGAAGAAAAGAAGACTCGTATTTTGAGAGAGAAAAAGCAGCTCCAGAAGCAGAAAAGAAGACTCGTATTTGAGAGAGAAAAAGCACCTCCAGAAGAAGAAAAGAAGAGAAAGGGCAGCAAAGAAACGTGAGGAGCAGCCAAGAAAAATAAGAAAGAAGAAATAAGAGAGAAAGAGAAGAAGAGAACCAGCCTAACATAAGGGAACCGAGAAGAATTAGCGTACCAAAAGGAACAAGGGCAAAACGGTTTGGCTTGCCGGAAGAGGAAGAAGAACGAGAAATTAATTTTCCAAGTAAGCTTTATTTGGATTTTGGACTCGATTCTAGCCTAGGTTTGTGAAATACCAAGTGGTGATATGATTTCTAGGACTGAAATTTCCCACGAGATTGATAGTTGTGTCTTGTTATTCTTGGGTTATGGTAAGAATGATGGTTGAATATAATTAAAAGGGGAAGCATAAGAGGTTAATATTGAAGCCAAGAATGTATGTAATGATTTCATAAAAGGACTTGAGGCTAGAATTATTATGTATGTTGTTGTTCCTCTTGGTATGGGATTACAAGTGCCGAATAGCTTCTGCCCGTTAACTTTAGAATGTCATAACTGATAGAATAAGTTGAATTTTAATGCATTACAAGTTGGAAAATGATCTTATATGAGTTTTCTATCCTCAAAAATTTGAATGACACAATTTGGAGACCGGTAGGAGTTTTTATGACCTGTTTTGTGAGAAGGGGCAGTGTGTACCAGAGAAGAGATTTTCAAGAAGTGGCGGAACATTTTGATATTGCCAACATATTTTTCTTGAGCTCAATTTCATATATGATGAACCTATGTAAGTGTTCTATCTTGTGGAAGAATTTCATAAACAGGTGACACAATTCTTGAGTATAAGATGGTCTATATGTACACTGCCCAAAACAGGGGAACTCAATCTTTATTGAAGAGTTGAATTGAGTTTTGATACTATAAGTGGTACACATAATGGATGGAAAAGTTTAGTTAAGAGTGAAAATGAAAGGCTAAAGGGTATGAAAATGAGTATTAAACTGATGGTAGATGATAGGTTATGCAAGTGATAGAATGCATATTTATGACTCGGTTCATAGGTATTGAATTGAAGGGCAATTCTAGTGCAAGAAAATCCAAAGCTTTATTACCATGTATTCTCTACTTGTGAAGGCTGATTTTACTGGAAAAATAGCATAGTATTTGAAGTGGATAGGTGGTGCAAAGATAAGCTAGAGGATGGGAGCCAATTGAGCAAGAAATGAGGTTTTTCCTAATGCAAACGAGTATGAAGCATCGGTATACATTAAGCAAGACTTAAACATATAAGAGATTAGATTAGCTGTCCTATTCTTCATATAGAACTTGACTTGGATTACTTCAATTAAGTAGC
>CAVNYN010271792.1:0-10343 GCA_963692815.1 Nyctanthes arbor-tristis | reverse complement strand
CTTCACTGCCTGCTGCTGTACATAGTGTGGATCTGTTGTCAGCTAGTGGTTGGGTTCTTCCTAGGGTGAGTATGGATTTGTTATAGACACTCTTGGACTGGGATCCGCCTGGGATGAGAATGGATATGTTACAAGGAATCTTGTACTGTCAGCCTTTGTGGGGTTTGATGCTTGACACTTTCGATAAGCATGACTTGGTGGTCAGTAAGAAGTTGAAGAGGGCTATAGACGATATCTTGTAAGCTATTAAGCATACCACTAGGCTCTCTGTCACGTCCCCTTCTTCTTCTAAGAAGAAAGGTGTTTCTTCTAGTTCTGTTGAATTAGCAGCGTCAGGTAGCAATCGGCCTGGCCCTGGAGATAGGGTGTAGGATAATATTATCTCAAATATGGATGCTATGTGTCATTGTAAGTCGAATACTATTGTATCCCCACGTTCTCTTAGTAGTCAGCCTATTGTTTATATGTATGATATTTGGGAGGAGGACACAGATCATCAAATGGACTCTGAGTCAGAGTACGTGTAGACATTGCCATAGCCGGCAGCTCATCGCCTACCTGTGCCTACCCATGTACTGCCTCCCCTTTGTTGAGTGCCCAGGCATGGCCTTTTGCTTTGCCCTGCGCTCCGCCGGTCTCTAGTCATAGCTCCACTTGGGACAATCGAGGTGCTTCCCCTAACTCCTCAGACTATGCAGATGAGCTTTGCCACAGGTATTTCACTGGGAGCAAGAAGAAGGGAGACGATTATTCTCCATGATTGCGTTTTACTCTCTTTTTCTTATATTTTTTAGGTTCTCCTTGTTGGAGTTTATTTTGTCTCTTACTTTTCTGCATTTACTCTTTCGGGAGGTAAGGTCTAGCCCCTTCCCATTTGTTTTCCTTCTTCGTTATTATTTTATAAAATCAGCCACGCAAATGGTCTTTACTTTAAAAAAAAAAAAAAAAACTCTTAAACAAGGGTAAATTTCACAAAAGGTCCCCGACCTTTGTACTTTGAATCGCCTGAGTCCCAAACCTTTCTCTTTAGTGCACTTAGTCCTCAACCTTTCATAAATACACATAAAAGGCCTTACGAACATAATCCATCCAAAATTCTGCTAAATCACTGACTAAATTACCTTTATACCCTTATCCTTTAAATTAAAAGTAGAAGAATTTTAATATTGAAAAAACAATATAAAAATAAAAAATAAAAAGAGGGGATGGGAGGTGGGGAGAAATTCCCACCATCCTACCCAGCCCCCAGCACCAACAGCCTTTCAGCTGTCAAAAATGGCAGCAGAGTAGCTGAAAGAGAGGAAGGGAAGTCTCACCCCTTTCATCTGTGGGAAATGGGATAAGAAGGGGGAATCTCTCTCCCTTTAATCTGTTAGAAGATTTTGGGACTGTAGCTTTGACAGAGGAGTGTAGTACAATTTTGCAAAATAAATTGCCTCCAAAATTAAAAGATCCAGGGTGTTTCAAAATACCTTGCACTATTGGACAATTTAATTTTGATAATGTATTATGTGATTTGGGTGCAAGTATTAATCTTATGCCTTTATCTGTGTACAGGAAGCTAAATCTAGGGAAAGCAAAAGCTACAAATATCTCTCTACAGCTAGCAGATAGGTCCATTAAATATCCACATGGAGTGGTTGAAGATGTATGTGCTCATCAAAATGGGCAGATTTATATTTCCGGTCGATTTTCTTATTCTAGATATCGAGGAGGACCGGAATTTGCCTTTGATCTTAGGCCGACCATTCTTAGCTACAGGTCGAGCCTTGATTGATGTTGAGAAAGGAGAGCTCATCTTGCAGGTTGAAGAAGATCAGGACACGTTGAACAACCATCAAATCAGGAAGAGATCTATCGAATCGACCATATTATTAGAAAAGAGGCTATTAAAGAAAAATTGGAGAAAAGTCCGACTATTGAGCTTGCAATGAAAGGTAAGAAGAAAAAGAAGGTTCGGGTCTGGAGGTGGAAAGCGAAGGAAGTTCATCTTCCTGACATCATGCAAATCAAGGGCATCAAAGCCTTACACAAACCATCATGAGTCCCGACACAGTCAGGCTCCGGACTATAAACAATCACTTGGTGGGAGACAACCCACCCGGTGATTTTATTCTTTTTATTGCCTTTTCGTTGTTTCTTTTCCTTTATGCATTTTATTCTAATGTCTTAGGATTAAAATAAATTTAGGTTTTCATTTTGTATTTCAGATGCTAGGATTAGAATTTTACATTAATGTTTTTAAATTTCCTCTCTCAGGTTGTTGAAAGAAAAAAAAAAGAAAATTCAAACAAAACACCCCAGAACAGAAACCTCCTCACTCGCATGCACACTGGTACACAAGCACAGCCTCCTCTGGTCTTCACTGCTTCACGTTGTTCCGTCACCAATCGTCCTCTCCCTCAACCAAGAACCTCAAATTCACACTTATACTCTTAGAATTAGCTTACACAGGCAAGGATTGACTTGGATTTTGTGGATTCAATCCGGTTTGGGGTATGCTTGGCCGACTCGCATGGTATGTTCGAAGCACTCTACTGTAGGGCGGATTTGTGTAAAAAAAATTGGTTTACACTGCCTGGTTTCTATGTTCTACTCCCTCAGAGGATGAACTCAAGTGCTCATTTATCTTTGAATGTTAATTTTGTGTCCATTTCTAGCTCAAAAATACTTGCTAAAACCTACCCTCCATATGCTCGATAGAACGCTTGAATGAACTTTCATTGTTTCAAATGCCTTGAATGTTTGTAGAGTTAATGTTCATAGAGTACTAGGTTAGACACTGGGGGTGTTATTGAATCCATTAGACTTGTGCATAAGAAAGATTGGTCAGGGTTTAGAACAAAAATGAAGTTGGGATTGTTTTCAAAACTGGTCAGCCACTACCCTTCCAATGCGTGAACTTTCAACCCCCAAAATATAGCTCAGTCAAAGTCCTCTCATATGCATGATATACATTGTTGAATTTGTCACTGCTCAGTTGCTTCATTGCTGGGTGCCAACTACGTCCCCTCTCCGTCTGGCCTATTTCCACTCTGTTTGGCATGAAATTTGAGTATGATGCAATATATAGTTTGTAGTTTCATATGTCAAAAGATGGCTCGGTAAAAGTTGTAAATTTGAGCAGGTTACTATGTGCGGACTTATGGCCGGTTAAATGCATGAAAAAAAATTCAGGGCATCAAAGCAAAAAGGAGAACAGGTCCCATTAGATCACGATCCAGACTCACCATCAGTCATACCCACAGGGAGTCATAATCCTTTGTTCTCTATTCTTGCTTTCTTTGTTCAACATTGGGGACAATGTCGAAATTAAGTGTGGGGGAATAATTAATTGTGTTTATTTGATATGGATGATGTATATTTCTACTATCTCTTGGTTTGTCCTCAACTTGCATATTGTTTATGTTTAAATTGTATAGTTTCAAATGTATTGTTCGTTTAGTGCTGTGTTTTTATGTTTAGTTGTTCCTATGTTAATTAGAAAAAAAAAAGTGTAGTCAGAAATTTTTTTCTTATAATTGTTATGTTTTGTGTTTGAGAAAAAAAAAGTATTGTGCTTCGTGTACATGTGAGATAAAAACTCATGATCTTAAAATATTGGAATTAACTGGAGTAATGCTTTGCTAGAATTAGAATCTTACGCAATGCGAGAAGAAAAAAATAGAAACATTGGAGAGATAGATTAGTGCTTTTGGCCTGGAGAGACTCATAACACGATTGAATTAGTGAACTCACTCCTTCTATTTATTTGCTTTACCTGGAATTGGTCATGACTGGATTAGGTTGACAAATTTAACCTGGTGAGATTTTTTAGCCTTAGACTGACACATTCTATTCGGTCTCACTTTCTTTATTTTTGTGTGATATTCTTCTATGGGTTTGTATCTCTAGAACTTGCTCTATGTCTCTTTGAGGCTAAATTGTTACATGCATGATATGAATATGATTAAGACACTCCTTCTTGATTAACCACTTTAGCCAAAATGCCAACCTTATTAGTTAATTCTTTTTTGCATAACCCTTTTGAGCCTTGTAGCCTATTTTTCTTTCTTTACACCCCTTAATACTAGTCTTGAGCCGAAAATATTGTATATCCTTACCTTACTAATGGACTAGTGGATTATTAATTGATATTGTTGCATGGGATGGATAAGAAATAAGTGTGGGGGAAAAGAATGTTATTGGTGAGGTTACGAATTCAAGTTGATGATATCTAGGCTGATGTAGTTCACTGTGTGAAAAGATAAAAGAATGAAAGAGAAACGAAATAAGGATTTGTGAAAAACGATTTGATGAGAAAAAGAAAAAGAAAAAAAATCAGTGAGAAAGATGACAAGGAAAAACAAAAAAAGTATTTGTGAAAGAACTTGAGAGAAAGGGTTGATGTCTTCTTTTTGAAATAAAGGCTTGAGTATTTTTTGAAAGTCGGGATATGTTCGTGTTGTATAGGTGATGCTATGAGTTTTGAAAGAATAAAGGGAGTAGTGGTTTCACTTGAGGTGCTCTTGAAAATTATGAACTTGTTTTCCACTAGTTCCAAAGGTTTATTAGCCTCACTTTCCAAAATTTTCCTACCTTAACCCTTGGCCCTATTACAACCCTTAAAAGACTTTTTGATTTGTGTCATGCGTGTGAACCTAAGTGGTGGAGAATGAGAAAATTTGCAAGCCTATGGAGATCGGCTGTGGATAGGATCTTTAGTGTAAACACTAAATCTTTAAACACTTGAGCGAAGAGTGACCTTACCCGTGAGGGTCGGCCTGTCCAAGTTGTGCCATTCCAGGTATAGGTTTGTTTCACGATTCTAACGGTTGCTTGAGGGCATGCATTCAAGACATTTTATGAGTTTTGAAAGATTAACCAGCACTTGAAAGAGAGGAAAAAAAGAGTGAAAGAAAAAAAATTCTCAAAACTCTTGCATTGCTTGAGAGACTCTTTATTAAGCGGCTTACTCTAGACTTATTATAAGAAAGAGTATTGTGAGTTGTTGTCTCATATGTGATACGACCAGTAGTAGTGTGTTTTTGTTCTTGTGTTTTTATTTTGCTCGTTGTTCGAGGACGAACAGTAGCCTAAGTGTGGGGGAATTTAATAAGTGTTTAACCTTTTATGTGTTTTCAGTTGTGCAATTTTGTGTTTAAAAGTGTGTATTTACGTTTAATTTGGTCAATTTTAGGTTTAAATCTAAGATGCGAGCGAAATAGTACAATTTGGAACGAGTTCGGACCAATTTAGCATGAATCACAGAGTTCGGGGACCAAAACAAACAGATCAAAAGATGAAGGACGAAAAGGTGCATGCAGGACGCCATGTGGCTTCACGATTTTTCCTTTTTTCCTAGTTTAATTAGTATTCTTTTTATGGGAAACTTTATGCACGATTTTTACCTTTTTCTTAGGTTTTTCTTAGACCTTATAAAAGGGGTCTAACATAGTATTCATAGAGAGCATTCACATATACATTAAATTAGTTAGTTTGTTTGAGATTATTATGCAAGTTTGGATTCGGTTTTTGAAGAAAAGTCTTGGATTGAAGGATATTGGTGCAATACTCTTTTCCTCCAGCCTTATTTATCAAAACCCAGTAATGGATTCCTACTCTTTTATGTTTAAACTTTATTAATTCTTTGAGTAGCTAATTCTTTTTTTGGGACGACCAATGTAGCCCTATTGTGAACCCTAGTTTATTGGGAACCCTAGTTGCTTGTTTGTTGATTCAATGCTTAAAAGTTGATTTCTAGTTAATTCTATATCGTTGTATTGTATGGCTTTCACTTATTTGGCACGCGAATTTGAGGATAGTTATTGTTTTGTGTTGAACTCGAGAGAGGAATTCATGAATTAGATTAGGCGGTAAAGGACAATAGTTTAGACAAGACAAAGGGATTTGCTTGTGGTTAGTGCGGTCACGTAAATTGAACTCTGTGGATATTTATATGAGTTTCTTGTTATTAATACGCTTAAGAGGGTTGTTAACACGCTCACTTAGAGATAGGTAAGGGGCCCTAATTTAGTAGGATTAGCTAACTTCGAGATAAGTAGTTAATTAACTATGTGGACTCGATCGGTAACTAGGATTGGTTTTTTTTGAATCAATGAATTGGTAGCTAGTAGAATCAATGGTGGTGAAGTTGTGAGTCCTAAGTTCACATCAATCTTGAAGAAAACTTTCATAAATTATTTACTTCTTCTTAGTTTGCTTAATTTTTATTCTTATTTATTTTATTTGCTTTTACAACAAACTCAAAATTGTGATTGGTTCAACTAGAGTGTGAATTGAGTGTTCAGTACTTGAATCTTTCCTCGTGGGAACGATAACCCGGACTCATTCTCCACTTTATTACTTGTTCAACCCATATACTTGCGGATTTCGAATACACATTTTGACGAACAAGGATCGACAAGTTGAAGCAGTAGTTAAGTAAGTCTTTTACCATGAACGACTTGGGGCCAGCAAAGCAGATATTTGGATTCCCCATCATTCTTGATAGAAATGCCAAGAAATTATATTTGTCACAGGAGAAGTATATTGAGAAAATACTTCGAAAGTTCAATATGGATAAGAGTTAAGCTGTTAGCTCTCCTGTTTCTTCTCACATTAAATTGAGTATCAAACAGTCCTTCAACAGATGAAGAGAAGAAAGATATGGAAAAAGTTCTATATGCCTCCGCAGTTGGAAGTTTGATGTATATTATGGTTTGTACAAGACCAGATATAGCATATGCACTTGGTAGTGTTAGTCGATTTCTTGCTAATCTAGGAAGGAAGCATTGGAATACGGTTAAATGGATCACAAGATACTTTCGTGGCACGAGATACCTTCGTGGCACTTCAAACTTGAGACTTGGTTCTGGCAGTGGAAAACCGTTACTCAGCTACATTGATGCGGACATGGCGGGAGATGTTGACTCTTGTAAATCCACTTCTAGTTATTTGGTTACTTTCTCTAGTGGAGCAGTGTCATGGCAGTCAAGGTTGCAGAAATGTATCGCACTTTCTACTACAGAAGCAGAATTTATTGCAATAACGAAGCTATTAAAGAGTTGCTGTAGATGAAAGGCTTTGTTAGAGAACTTGGGTTCAGGCAGGATAAATATGTCTTATTTTGCGACAGCCAAAATGCAATTCACCTTGGTAAGAATGCTGCATTTCATGCAAGATCAAAGCACATTGATGTACGATATCACTAGATTAGAGATGCATTAAATTCCAAGTCTTTAGAACTTGCGAAAATTCACATGGATCATAATGGTGCAGACACAATGACAAAATCTTTGCCAACAGAAAAACTTGAAATTTGCCGTTCCAGTGCTGGGATGACAAGGCCTTCCACTACATGAGGCGAAGAGAGAGATTTGTTGGGTATCCACCTACATGTGTGGTGGATTGCGACCCAAACCCAACAAGGTAATTTCATAGGAGTCGAAATAATTAACTTGGTTGATTGGGGATAAAATTGCAACTATAAAATAAACAGAGGAGTTTACTTGCACTTATTAAAATTCGTCTTGAGGCTCAAGTCAAGGCCCATTAAAGTTTGGATCCTCGAATCTCTATATATAGGGTAGCAAAGACACAATGTCAGTGTGTCTGAAAGAAAATGAGAGACGTCTTGCGAACAAGAAGTCAAAGCGGAAGGTGTGGAAAGAAAAATCAAGAAGAAGCAACCTAAATGTGCAGAACATTTCAGCCGGTTGCGTGGTCAAGTCCAAACGTTAGAAGAAATCAAGAGCAAGTTGAAGCCCAAATTGTGCAAGCAGGCAGCTTGGGCAGTGGACGATCAAACCGCGATATCTCATCATTTCGGGGCCTAGGCGACATGAAATTTGGACAGAATCTGTCCAACTCATTATTCTTCAAATCCATCAGTCAAGATTAAGATCCAATGGTCCGTTTTGGAGAAATTGTCATGAGAATAGAGGCTATTTTTGTTGTGAGACTTTGCCATTGATTTTGAAACGGTGTTCCAAGAATTTCTATTCTTGAGAAGAGTTGTAACTTTTATTGTTGCTCTTGAAACTTTGGTGTGTCTTTAATGTTATTTAGAGATTACTTGTACCCATTATATTGTTATAGTGGAAGATTGATTGGAATTGGGGTTGCGGACGTAAGCAAATTGCCAAACCACATTATATATTGTGTTCATTTATTTTTTTCGTTATTGTTTAGTTTTTGCTCTATTTGTTTATCTTCTATTAGTTTTTTCACAAGCGATAGAATTAATATTCCGCTGCAATCGTCGTATTGACGAGTTTTCTCCCAAAATGAAAAAGGTGAAAGAGGGGATAAATTTTGCCCATTTTTTACTTCCCCTACCACTTTCTTCCTTTAAAAATATATATAATAAATTTAAAAAATAATATTTTGTAAAAAATTGAATATCAATTATATGATCAAAAAATGCAATGACAAAATAATTTGTAAAAAAAATTTAAAAATTAAACAAAATCTTTTAATATGTTTTACCCCTAGTTTTTCCCCAGACACATTATTTGAAAATATGATTTTTCCTCCTAGTTTTTCCCCTAGATTTTTTCCCCATACATTAATCTTGCTCTTAATGTGCATAGTTCTCAAAAAAATAAAGTTATTAAAGTGAAATAATAAATAAATGAAACGGTATAATAGGTAAATGATATTAAATTTACTTTTTCAATACTATTAAATTAATTTTTCTTAAGCTATGTGAAAAAGGAGAATGGGGGAATTATCTAATGAGTAATTCTACTTGTACAGAAAAATAGACATAGTGTGACAAAATATATATGTGGCCCATGTGATTACCATTGATGTAAGTATGATGTGAAGTGTTGAAAATAGGATCTTGGCATGTGTTAGTTTTATTTAACTTTTTGTTTGTCATTTTACTCAAATAGCAAAACTCTTATCTAATTTCTTCTCCGATGGTCTTTGTAAATGTAGAGAGAGAAGGGAGTTTATTTTGCACGTTTTAAGAGAGGTGGGAGAGGAACATAATAAAGTATTATTAAATGCAAGTCAGCATGTCTAAAAGGCTATCTAAAGCTGGGCATTCTTATTGACAAAGTACATTTTTATTTTTGTCAACTTAGATTCACATGATAACAAGTCACCACCATTTGAGAAGGTATATTTGTAAAAGGTGTATAAATATGATGTGGCACACTAATTTTTTTAAAAAAAAAATAGACTAGTCTTTGGAGATGCTCTAATAGCTATAGAAAAAGTATAAATTACGCATGGGAAGTTAGTGAAAAATTGTTGGAATAATTAATTAAAAAAAAAAAAATAGATTGGGGGAAGCTATCAGCAAAAGAGGATTGTGGTAAGTAAAAAAATTAGAAAAAAGAAAAAAATGTGAGATTCTAGCATCTTTCTTGGCCGGGAAACTGATTCAGGAACTATTGTTCCGTTTCTATATATAGAGATACAAATTCTTATTAATTGATTGACATATTATCTTGTTAGACATATAAGGGGAGATCATAACTACTATTTGTACATATTTTATGTACAAAATTTACGCACACGTCACCTATTTACTGAAGTATCATTGACTCTATGTTTATTAAAAGGGTAATTGGCGCAAAAGGTCCATACCATATTGTGTCACCTATTCGTTTACAACCGACGCCTAGATCCGCCAGTATGAAAATTCAAAATTCAACAAATGAGTTATGTGAAGACACCCTTAAACTTTGTACTTTGAACAAATAAAGACAATAATAATGTGGATAAATTCAATTTACATTCTACTTCATTTACTACAAAAATAGAGTAGTATACATTATATTACATGGAAAAGCATACTACAAGCACAAAACACAGAAACTTAAGCCCTAAAAAGGCAAATTAAAAAGATTCATGAAACAAATTAAAGTCTAACAGCTCAAATAATAAACCAAGAAACAAAATATAATCGCTAGCATCCTTCTTCTTCGATTATTATTTGAACTTCCTCTAAATCTGTAAATTAAGAAGAAAGAAATGATCTAAAGGAACAAAACGTAATAAGATAGTAAAAAGCTCCACGGAAAAGGATTTTTAGCTTTAGGAACGAATGATAAAAGATTAATATTGAAAGAGAATGGGGTTAGGTGAGGTGAGTATATAGTGGAGGAGATGATTTTGTGTTTGACTCTAACTAATGCTACGGATGTACAAGTTCTTCGAGTAAATGTTGCATAAGAACTGCCGATCTTATACAAAGGCCTACAACCATAGGCGTCGGTTAAAAATGGGCGTCGAGAAACCAACGCCCAATCTTTCAAATTCCAAATTGGGTGTTGGTTTCTCGGGAGGAACCGACGCCCTTTTTAGAAAATAAAAAAAAATTAAAATTAAAACTAAAATAAGATCGG
>CAVNYN010271791.1:0-39597 GCA_963692815.1 Nyctanthes arbor-tristis | reverse complement strand
TATTATGGCTATGTTTATTTTTTATAAATCAAAAATCAATTTTTTGGCGGATCTGCCAAATTCTTATCCACCACGTAATTTGTAGTAGATCAAGAAATCAGATCTGATTCGTCACGCTGATGCCTAGATTGATAACTTTCTTTTACAGAAATTTGATATCCATCGAGACCTTTATAGAACGAGTTTTTTTGTTATCATTATTTTCGAATGTTGTCATAGGGTTGTATTGGAATGAGTTAGAATTGGTGGGCTTTTTATTTTATATTATTTCTTATTTTTTATTTAAATAATTAATGGTATTAACAGTAAAAATTAAAATATTAGATATAAAAAGTGTTAATGAGAATATAACACAAAAAAAATGAGATGTTGGAGTTCCTATGCGCCCAGAAAATAACGGGGACAATTTTTATTAAAATTGAACGGTTTATAGTGGAAATAAAGAATCAAGGGTATAATAGTCATTTTAATATGATTAATGGTGAAAAATGAAAGGTTGGAGACGAAAAGTGACGTTTTGAGTATAATACGACAATAAATGAAAGGTTGGAGACTTAGTAGGGCTAAAAAAGAATGAGGACAAATTTGATATAAAATTGAAAGGTTGTGGACCTAGAGTGAAAATTACCCTTTTAATGACATAGTTTGAATATTTTTATTTTTTCTTATTTTTTTAATCGTTGAATAAGAAGTTATATAACTTTTTTATTTCAAATTCATATCCAACTTACGCAAAAATAAAATATGATAAAAGAAAAATATTGCTAAATATTTAACTTCATAGATGATCCCGTAAAAAATTCAAAGATAATAATAACATGATACATTAAATAATTTTTTTTAATTTTTTTAAAATTGGTTACATGAACTCTTCAAAAAAAAAAAGTGATTTCCTGAACAACAGGTAAAACTGGATTATATATTTTTGCCTGTTAGTTCATATTTATATTATTTTCTTGTATACCAACCTTTATTTATCACATGGACTTTGTAATAAAAAAGTCTATCGGGAGAATATTTGAACATATATGAAATTCTGTTGATCGAATTTCAAATTGGGGGCACCTCTTTAAATCCTACAAATTTTATTAGAAATCCACTTAAATCCGTGGTATATAATTTCTATAGGATCTGGCTGATTTTGTGGAATTCTATTAAAATCTATAAATTCCATTAGAATCAACACAACTCAATTAATTTAATTTTCCCCGTCATTAAAATCTCACCCAATAATAAATATATCAATCTATTCTTTTTCTTTCATTGTTTTTTGTTGAAAGCATATTTTTTTCTGTTCTTTTTTTTTTTGGGAGAAAATATGTACTCTATTCTATTTCATGATATATTAACTTCAACTACTCAGTTTTTTTTATAGGAACACAACGCGCACACAGAGTACAGAGACACAATATGTCATCTAACAAAGCCATGGTAATTTTGTTAGGCAATAAATGACTTCAACTACTTATTGTTATATATTCCCCTAAAAAAATAAAATAAAATAATAAAAAAACTACTCATTGTTTTTTTTCTTTTTTAATTTTTCGCAAAAAAAAAAATCACTCATTGTTATTTATGCTCTGTTCCGTAAGCAAAATACCGCCACTAATCACCTGCTAAATCTTTCTTCTCTCCCACATTACCTCCCACAAATATATGTCGAACTAAATCTCAACTCACATCAGTCTTTTAGGACTTTTATATATGAAAATTAATAATATTTGAAGAGTTAATTTTGTGGAAAGTGATTTTTTAAAACAAAATATAATGCTGTAAAGTAAGGCAAACTAGGAATTTACATGCAAGATTATTTTAATAATAAATGTCTGTCTAAAAATGAATTTGACTAAGAAATAATTTTGAAAAAATCATTTCTACATATCGGAAAAAATTTTGTTACTCCACACTCAGTACTTCTGACCAATTAAAAACTCATATACGGGATTCGAGGCCCAACTTAAATAACAAAATTCAGTAAATTCAGTATTAACTGGGGCATTTGAATCTACAAGTAGATTTTTAATTGGCTAAGAGTACTAAATTCAGTATCCCTGGAGTAGTAATACTTTCTCTATCCTGATTATTTTCCTTGCTGGGATCTTCCAAATATATTGTCACATTTTTATATTAAAAAAAGTCTAATTTATATTACTACACAAATCTATTCATATTTAATACTTTCATTATAACTATTAATTTTAAATTTAACTCATTAAATATGAATAAATTAGAAACACGAATCGCAAAATTATATTTCTAACACATTTTTCAATCTTTTTGAAAAAATAAATAAGACCAAATAATTAGTGACAGAGAGAGTATTACATCGCAGTCGACTCAACCTCTGGCAGTAAACGGTGAAGATTGTTTACAGTTATCCCTCTCCGCCCACAAAAATCTGCCTTGTTTTCTGTGTCGACATAAATTAGGGCTTGATTTTTGAGCGCCCGCAAATTTCTTTTCCACTGAACAAAAACGTGACACAAATCAGTCAATCTGCTCATTTCTCTCTCTTTCTCTCACTCTATATAAAGCCATAGCCCTTTTCGCTTCTTCAGCTCCTCAAACTCAAAATCTTGTGCAATCATCACTTGAAAGAGAAACCATCATGTTTCTTTCCTTTCCTCTTTGTGTGGTTTTTGGGGTTTTTCTTTTTTTCTCATTCTACCTTGTTAAATTCAGAAGAATTACTGGTAGCGTTGGTTGCTTGGTTTCGTTCTACAAGAATCGGCATAGACTCTTAGAATGGTATACTCAGCTCTTGTCCGAGTCCAAGTCGCAGACTATTGTTGTGAACAGGCTGGGCGCCCCAAGAATCGTTGTGACAGCAAATCCGAACAATGTTGAGTACATTTTGAAGTCGAATTTCGAGAATTTTCCCAAAGGGAAGCCTTTTACTGACTTACTTGGGGATTTTCTTGGTGTTGGGATATTCAACGTGGATGGTGAAAAGTGGAAGCTTCAAAGGAAGCTGGCTAGCCATGAGTTCTCAGCTAAGTCTTTGAGAGAATTTGTGGTGAAGATTCTTGAAGATGAGGTTGAAAATCAGCTTCTCCCATTGCTCGAAAATGCGGCAGATAACGGCACGATTATTGATATGCAAGAGGTTTTGAGGAGGTTTGCTTTTGATACTATTTGTGAGGTGTCATTAGGAACCAACCCTTCTTGTTTGGATCTCTCTCTCCCCGTGCCACGCCTCGTCCTGGCCTTTGATGAAGCTTCGAGATTCTCTTCCATGCGCGGGGTTGCTCTGATTTCAGCCATTTGGAAATGCAAGAGAGCTCTGAATCTTGGCACTGAGAAGCAGCTTAAAGAATGTGTCAGCTTTATTCATAGCTCTATCAACGAAATCATTCTAGCCAAGAAAGGAAAACTCGAAAAGGACAGTGGAAACGATCTTTTATCGAGGTTTTTGGAGGCTGGACTTGATGACGAAATGGTTAGAGACATGGTAATAAGTTTCTTGATGGCCGGAAGAGACACCACCTCAGCCGCCTTGACATGGTTGTTCTGGCTTCTATCCGGGCATCCGGAGATTGAAAAAAGGGTTGTGGAAGAAGCTTTTTCGATCGATAAAGAGGGAAAGGCACTCACTTTTGATGATCTAAAGGAGATGAATTACATTAAAGCTTGTTTATGTGAATCCATGAGGCTGTATCCACCGGTTGTTTGGGACTCAAAACATGCTGACAAAGATGACATTTTGCCTGATGGGACACTTGTGCAAAAGGGCAATAGGGTGACCTATTTTCAGTATGGGATGGGGAGAATGGAGAAGTTATGGGGGAAGGATCGCCTCGAATTCCGACCCGACCGATGGTTCGACGAACAGGCCGGGGTCCTTAAATCAGTGAGCCCCTTCAAGTTTCCGGTGTTTCAGGCCGGTCCAAGAGTGTGTCTTGGGAAAGAAATGGCTTTCATTCAAATGAAATATGTGGTGGCTTCAGTGTTGAAGAGGTTCGCGCTTGTGCCGGAAAAACCCGACAAGCCGGTGTTTGTTCCTCTCTTGACAGCGTATATGGCGGGCGGGTTTAATGTTAGGGTCCACCGAAGGCAAGGATTGTAATAATGAAAATATGTCTTGTCTGATATCCGTATCTTGTATATTAGTTAGTTTGGAAACTCGTTATAAATCTATAGTTTACATATTATATATTCTAAGATGAAAATCATGGAATATATATAAATTCAAAGATTTCATCTCATCTTTTATTATTACTGAAAAATTAAGCTAAATTTAGTCACAATAGATGACAAAATGAACGATATAGGATCATGACATAATTCTAATTTCTGTTATTTTTCCCTTTTCCAAGTAAAAATTAATTTTTTACTTCAAATTATTAATTAATTAATATTCGTAATTCACATTGTTGAAAAAAATTGGGTCCACTCACTTTTTTTTTAATATCATCACGTTTGTGTTTCCCGGAAGTATTATTTTATTTTTTATTTTACTATTTTTTTTGACTAGAAAAGGATGTTGACGTTATTAATTTGCCTTTTTTGATGACCTTCCGTATCCCTAATATTCTATCCAAATAAATACGTGGGCGTTTATATGACATTTATGGGAGTAACACTTTGATGCTGGGTGTGCGTCATATCTCTCTCTCTATTATATGCTCTGCTTTAAAAAGTTCTAGGCTCCACGCTTCATCACGCTTTACGCTTTATCACACATTAGTTGTGCTTTTATCGCGCATTGTTACGCTTAAGCGCGTTTAAACTCAATGCTTGACTTTGACGCTTTTCCACGACTCACACTTTCTAGAACACTGATTATATGGCAAATATGTCACTGAATTTATTAGGTTCTAATTACAATTAAAAATAACAAGAAACCACTATCAGTAACAGAAATCATCATTGATTCTTTAAAATTTAACTTGTAGATACATAAAAAACTTGATATAAATTAGTATAAAATAATACACTTGACAGCATCTTATTTTCACACACGTCACATCACAATTCAATGAATATTTTATTCATGATAAATTTTACGGTAGGTACTTCATGGCAAAGAAGAATAATCCTAGTTAGCTAATTAATCAAGTCACTGAGAGAGTCAAGGAGCATAACCTATTTTTAACTTTACACTCAAATTCCGTCGAGTCATGCTAGTTTCTCTCGTCACTTTACTTATCGGGTGACTTGGTCTATAAATAAAAATTTTAAAACAACGGTTAAGTTAAAAGACGTATACACGATCATTGATTCACCCGATAAGAGTAAACTAGTAATTGAGAATAGCATTACTCAATTTCCTTTTCTATTCGGTCTTGTGTTCGAATTTTATTACATGCATACATTTTGCCGTCAATTACTTCAGAAACATGCTAGAAACATATATAATATGCTTCCTTAGAAACATACCAGAGGGTTCTTTCGTTTGTATGATATATATAGTCAAATGACTAGAAAACTATCATAAAAAAATTCGGCGCCGAGCCGTCCATACCAAAAACAACGAAATTGTCCAAATATGTGGTCCGAACTGTGTTGATTTCAGGATTAAAATTATAACTTTTTCAAGTATAAAATTTTAAAGTCAATTTGAAAGAGATAGATAATAATGTCACCATCATTTGAAATTTTGCGGCCAAACAAATCCAAATTGTGATCGATAAGCCGAATTCTAAAGTTCATCCATTTAGTCATATTGCATATTTGTATATTCTATCTATCGATCTCGTTTTTCTTTATTGAGCTGTCAATTGTCAGAAAATTTTGCGATGATCAGATTTTATATTCAAATATTTAATATTCTGAAGTTGACTTATATAATTGTAGTCATGATCGATACATTGGTGAGATCTTTGAATTTAAGCTTTGATGTGTCATTTTCATTCTTTTCCACAACTTTTACTCCGTCTTGTTTCATCCCAAATTGAGGACAATCTTGGCTTAGCCGAAAAAAGAACAGTTTAAGCACTATATTATATTATTGAATTAGAGACCAAAATAAATTATTTTTTTGGTAAGTTAACTTCGTATTTTAATTATTCACGAAGTCTTTTAACTTTTGCTCGAATTTGCAATTGTGCTCATAACTTTTTTTCTTTATATTTTATCAACAACCCTTCTACTAATTAAAATGGCAAAGGTTGACCATATCAACAATTTCAACAAATGATGATGAATAACTCCGACAACCGAAAACTTGTTAAGATAGCAAAACGACTTAATCTTCAATCGCGAAAGAAGTTTTCTCCCTTCTAAGTGCAGAAAAAGCACATAGGTCATTTGTCCCTGTACATCCAATTTTACGGTCGGATTTCAATTGCCTACAGTAGCAAATTATTTTGATGAGAACGTGCCAATACATAGAAAGCTACAAATATTAATGCTACTAGGGACAAAAGAGAAAAAAAATGATGAAAAAATATTGTAAAGCAGAAGATAATAACACAATGATCTAATTAACAATTTCATCTATTCCACCAGCAAAATTTAAAATAAAGTATCCATGGCTTTCAATTTTAACAAAATCATTGAGATCTGCCTTCATCCCATTCGTTCCAATACAATGATAGCTATTAGTGCAACATACAAAACGCGGAGAGATCGGACAAACACGTCTTAACTTGGTTTTAGACCATTTACATCCTCGTTTCTGAACCTAAATGTCATACAAAAGCTTCTTCAATATGTCAGGGGGCATTCTAGCCATTGGCACCTCTCAGACGTGCGATCAGCTCATCCTGTCCAAGAAAATGCTAACAGTTAATAGTGAATGAAGATGAGATGTAGAACTGCGAAACTTTAGAATCTGGGTAAGCCTGGTCGCCAGTGCTATGAGCTTTTTGGCTTACAGAGACTGCTTTCACGAGCTGAAAAGCAGCTTCTGAGTCCCAGAAGTTGCTCTAGGATTTCTAAAAGCCACATGCCAAACAGGCTACATATAAGAAAGATAAGATTTTGTAGTGACACTGTGGCTAGAAGAAACATCATGTTACTTGCCTTCTTCCCCTTCAGCAAAAGACCTTTCTCCTTCAGAAGTGCGCGGAGTTTCTCTACAGTCAAACTCTGAAGATCCTTGTCAGGCACACTTGATTGGGATCTCTCTGTCAAAAGGTTTAAATATCAATAAGGATATCATACATAAAGTATACACCAGAGATACCTTCACTAAGTATATGACAGCAGCACAAGGGACACGTCTGTGATTTATTATAATGAAATAATCTAGATTGCAAAACAGATAAGTTTTCCATGCATAAAATCAACACAACTACATAAGATGAAGAGCACGTGCATCATAAAACAGATAGTTTCTTTAGATTTCATCACTTTGTACATCATCATATAAGTCATCCTGGGTATGCCCGGAGCAATTGTATAGTTACACCCTTTGATCAAGACAAATTACATTTATTGATTAAAAAAACAAAAACACAAATGCATAAACGCACCTTGATTGGAACCAAGCTGATTGCTTGTCATAGCCTTCTTACCAGCAGCTTTGCTCTCCGAAGCTCTTTCAGCAGTCCTGTAAAGTTATAGTTGGAGGGACCATGAAATGGAGATTTGTGGAAGAGCAGTGCAAAACTGAAAAAAAGAAAAACTACTCAGCATTGCTAGCCCACAATCCAATGGATTTAATACCTTTTTCTGGAAACCTGATTCGCAGTACTACCTTTTGCATCTTTCTTTAGAGGATCACTCTTCTGATTCTTAAGCATAAGAGACCTAATCAATATATTTGTTTGGTTTGTCTTGATAACCTGATCCTCTGATAAGCAACACATGGTTAACCCAAAAAGAAAGGTGAATTAGGCAACCATAAGAGAATAATCTATGAAAGAACCAAGAAAGCATTGAGTCTATTAAACTTCAAACTACAATCCCCCTCAAATTCAAAGGTTTCCACGGTAGAAGGATAAAACTGAAAGCATGACAAGGAGAATATGGCTCCATAAGAGGGAAACTTTGCTTCTTGGGGACGGTGCATTCAGTTCTTATTATTGTAGCTTTTATTCTTAGGGAATGAGGTGCCTGGTTTTTCCTTTTTAATGGGGGCTTCAGCTTTTTAAGGTAAACAGAAAGAATTCACAAATTAACTTTATTCAGCATAGTACAAGCGGCCTGGAATTGGCTTCACAAGCAAGAACATTAACACAAAAAACATGAAGTCAACAAAATAGGCATGTCGGGATCCATCTCAGTAATCACAATAATAATGACCCCCTAAATACATACTTACATAAAGCCTCCTACATGCATACTTACTTAGAATTGAACGAGTATACGGAGGTATATTATGTATGATATACATGTCTGCATACCACAGCGACAAGTTCATACTCTGATTGGAGTTGGAACTGAAATATATGGGACACTCAGGGGATACAATATGATCAAAGTTGTTCTCTATGGGAAATATCTACACTATAAGAGATGGGGAAAATGATACTGTTCAAAACCCAAATTTTGGAGGGCATAATCTGGAGGGATCAAGCAAAGACCTTAACTTCATTCACTAGTCCATGGCCATATGACCCAGATGCATAAATAAAACTTTCAGACATGTCAGAATGCGAAATAGAAGATCGTAATCCACAAAATGCGAGAAATCTGAAACCAGTTATTTCCAAGATATGCTTGACCAATTTGGATGCATAAATACTAGAGGGTAACTAGAAAATATACCATCTTGCAAGCACATCTGGCACCAACGTTGATCCACTTTTCTGATGTATTTTAGATAATGTCAGTTAAAAAGATACAGAAATCAACAACTTCAAAGGCATAGGTTGCTAAAAGCTCACTCCATCTTCTATATCCCCTCCACTATAGATGTCTCGCAATGCCTCACAGTTGATTATGAATGTTAGGGGACTAGAATGATTTTACAAGATCCATAAACAACTTGGCACCACAAAGGATTGATTCGAGAAACCAAAAGATAGCGAAGACAACCGAGATAAAAATTTTTAACCCCATTAAAATAATCTCAACGGAAAGTGATAAGTATAGACAGATAATAGCAATTAATTTTCATGTATTTAACAGTGAAACACAACATTTACGGCCCCCGGGGGGGTTCTATCCAATATAAAACCTGGAGGTGATGTATCTTTATCACAAATATAGACCCGCATTCCACCCTGCAAAAAATTTTCAACACATAAAACAGCAGTAGGCATGGAAAAGACTTGAGAACAAATGAATGTCTTCAGAAAAGATTATTATAATCAGTTACATCTGCATAACCTTGAGAACTGCTACTGATTAATAGGGCCTCAAACAAGACAGTATGGATAAATAATAACTAAACTTCCACATTCCACAAATACCGCTTGCTTACAGCAAATCTTTAATGTTGACAAGAAATGAAATTTGAACTGATAACCCAAAAATGGAATAAGAGCCAGTATATATAGTGTTCTAGAAACCTGGGTCTGCTCTATTCTACACTTCAGCAGGTCGGCTTAATTAAACGCCTCCATATGTTATTTACTTCCGTTTCAAACAACCATCTTCTTAATTGTGTGAGAATCATATTAATTAACCTTCACTTACAAAAATTTACTAAACTGCGAAGTATTATTGTGATGGTGTGTTTAAAGTGGCTTTAAAAAGATGCACCCTGAGACATGTTTGATAGTCTCCTGTCTGTCCCCAACTCAAACACATCCCTCGGTGAACTTTTCTGGCTTTCCTGAACCAGTCTAACTGCTTGCCAAAACCGGATGAAGTGAAATCCAAGAAGAATCATGTAAACTAAAATCCACCTCATATAGGAAGATCTTTTCACAATATGCAAACCTTTTCCTCCAAATCACATGGCAAACTATCGTCCGCATTCTTCTACACCGGGCTGGGTAAATATGTTCTGGCTTAATCTACTCTAATGGTTTCTTGCTTGCATAAATAAATTCACTTTCAAATAATTCAATTTAATTTAGCAAACTTCATTTCTAACTATTTCAAAAGGCATTGTCTTTTCCAGGCTCCTATAACCAAAACCCTTCAAAGCCCAGTTATTTTACCCGTCAAAACACCATTTCCAAATTCCAACCATGAAAAATATTAACCTCTTCACATACAAATAAAATCATATAAGTAACTCAAGCAATTAAAAAGTTGCAATTAGGGTTTTAGGGTAGTTACATACCATGTTGGAGGGAACTACATTGGCGGACAAGAGACCGCGAGAGGGGAGGTTAGCAAGAAATTTGGATGCTCCGTCTTCGTCGTCGGAGCCACCAGCCGAATTGGAGGATCCACCATTCATTGTTCCCATGGAGAAAACGAGTCCAACGGAATTCTGCAAATGGAGACTATTAAAAATAGGCTTTAAAAAAACCAGAGTTCCACTGGGGATCGAGGGATTTTTTTGGGCGGCATTCCTCCCAAATTTCTTATTTATTTCCTCCCTCTTCTTTGAGTAATAATCTATATTAATAATAAGAAAAATTTGTCTGGCGTTATAATTTCTTGTCATCGGTGTGACATTATAAAAATACTAGCTATGTCATTCATGACGTCATTTTTGACGTCAATAATAATTAAATTTATTTTATATTTTTTTAATTTTTCTCTGTTTTTATTTTATTATCTATTTTTTAGATAATTAAGAATATCTTCTTAGAGAAAATTATAGAAATCTCTTTGGATAATTATAAGTTTTATTCTGATTATATTGGATAACAATTAAATTTGTCTTACATTATTTTTAAATTTTTCCCCAATTTTTGTTTTTATTTTATTATCTATTTTTTTGATAATTAAGAATTTCTTCTTAAAAAAATTTATAGAATCTCTTTGGATAATTATCACTTTTATTTTGATTGTATTGGATAACAATGAAATATGTTTTACATTTTTAAAATTTTTCCCTTCTTTCTGATAAAATAACTTAAATATTAAAATAATTTTCATGAATTTTCTTCTTTAAAAAAAATTGGATGATTTTTTTGTATATAATTAAGAATTTCTTTCTTAGAAAAATTTACAACAAATAAATTTCCTTGAAATTTATTCTGATTAAGAGTTTATATTAATTTTTTATTCTCTATTTTGTATTCCCTTTAAAGCTTTAATTTTTTAAACACGTATGTATAATATAATAGGTTGTTTTTTTTATTAGACAAATGTTTTTATATTATTTTTTATTAGCACCATTATTATTTTATTTTAAAAATAATCTAATGTCAGATATATAACATAAAATGATCTATTGTGATTTTCCATGTGGTGCATCTCCAATGTATCGTATGACACTATTAACATGCTATATTATATGGTATTAAATCGGAATTAAGTGTGACTACTAAATTAACTATATATTACTTTTATTATATTTAATATATGTTCGACTGAGAATAAGTATATGTTAATATTAAATTCTCTTATTATTTTTGTTCTCTCCGTGCAACACACGAGGGAGAATTTTAGTATATTTGAATAAGATGAATGTTGTGGTTTGAACAAGTATCATGTTTTCAAGAGAAGGTTATGAGACGCGCATGCGTCACATGTGAGTTTTGTACATGTACATGTACAAATAGTAACTCTCATTGAATAATCCCACCAATCACTAGTTTAGTAATTTATATGACAACTAATGTGATCACTACAAGAAAATTGTGTATTTAAAATGAATTTTATTACGACGGTAATAAAACCGATGTTAGAAACATCATTTACGACAGCAATGGAACTGTGGTAAAAATTAAAATCGTTTATACCTCTACTATAAAATTAGATGTGGTAAAAAGAATATTAACAACAGTTTTTACTACAACCGTCGTAATTGTTATGATTATTCACAGCAGTATTTAATGACTGCGGTAGATACTATATTTTTGACGGCAGCAATCCTTGATCGTGGTTAGAAATTAATGAAAAACCAAAAAACCCGGCAAAAAGGCTCGTCTAGTGTGCGAGAAAATTTAGGCCCAAATCAAAGAATCAAAAAAAACCCACAGTCTCTCAACTCTGACAGTTTGAAGCATGAAACCCACGGTAGTTCCTCGGTTTCGCTCTCACTTTCAGTCTATTCCTCTCACTCTCGCTCTCGCTCTCATTCTCTCCCTCGCTCTCAATCTCACTATCTCGCTCGCTCTCACTCACAGCTCAAACCATTTTCAATTAGTTGCAGCTTCTTCACAATGGATTGAAGGTGGGTTCAGAACTTTCATCTATAAGTTTTGTTAAATAATTGATGGTTTTCTTCTTCTTTTCTGTTGAAACATGACTGATTGAAGGTATGGTAAGGAAGAGTACATCAGATTGGTATATCACGACCTTTGTATCTGCTCTTTTGTATATTAAACTCGTATATCTATCTTTTTTTCTTTTTCTTTTTTTTTTTTGGGAAAGAGTATGGCTATCAAATTGTAATTTTTATAAAAATGTTAATTTGGGGCTTCCCTGGATTTTCAAATTTTTAAACTACGAATTTTTTTCCTAGGCTATAATTCTTATTATATGATCCTTTATTTGGAGTTTGGGGGCTTTTGTTTGAACTGTGTTAACAAGCTTACGTGAAGAATAAACTGATACGATTTAATTTTAATCAATTTGGGAATTTTCTAATTTAGATATTGGGTTGGGACTTCAGATTGTTGGAATGATTTTGTGGAATTATGTTATGGGACCGTGTGATGGATGCTTTGGAGAACTGCCAATTCGTTTTGTTTGTAATATAGGTTGTATATGAAGTCGATTGAAAATATGTTGATTTATGCTTGGAAATGTTTGTAAAAGTCTAAAAGATAACATGTCGGCCTCTTCTGGTTCCATAAATTTAGTAAAGCAAAACAAAGACCTTATAAAAAGCCAAGTTGTGGATTGTTCATTCAATCTTTCAAGATATTGCCAATTTAGTTCCTCTTTGTCCTTTGACCTTGGAGAAGATAGTCATGGATATAATGCCAGGACAAATACACAAACGAATTTGTAAGATAATATTCACCCATCACTTATTTGTCTCCTTTAACAGTCATTGTCTGTGTTCACCTTTTGAAATTTAATTAAAATCCCTCACCCGGTGGGCCGGTGGCGGAGCTAGAAAAATTTATTTAGGAGGGCAAAAAAATTTGTGAGAACAAATTGAAATAGTAGAATATGATGAAAAATTCTTTGAAGAAAATAATCTTTCCTCTTAAAATATTTTCAATATTCATATTTGTCAAAGTAGAAATTAAGAAAAATTAAACTTTAGGATTTTATTAACAATTAAAAAAATTTAAAAAGCCAATAACTAATTAATATTTTTACTATAAAAAACCTCAATTAAAGATTAAATAAGTTATTATTATTCAGTACCAAATAATAAAATTCTCACTAGCAGAATATATATATCATTAACCATTATATTTTATACTATTATTCAATATCATAAATATATACCTAAATATAACAAACTAAATGTGAAATTATTTAAGTATTTAATTGATGATCGCTTCTAGCAAAAACATCTGAAAGAAAATTTTTTTGTATCGCCCTCTAAACTCTTATGAGGATATGGAAGAGCAATTATATAGACGAAGAATCTAAGAAGTGATTATGTTTATATCTCAAGTGGTGAAAAAGACTGTGGTAGTCTAGTGGATTGCAGTCGTCGATGACAATAATAAATCGCTTTATAGATTGTACAAAATCTATTAATATGTATACGTACATGTAAAATTCAATGTTGGGCTTGGAGCCAAATGTGAGAGGTCCATTTTAAGTTTTACGGAATTTTTTATTGTCTTATGCAATCAAAAACCTGATACTCTTAGCAACTCTTTACTCTAGAAGCTAAATTGTTGAATATTTGTTTAGCGGAATGGATATGGCTATAGATAAACAAATTTAGTTGAGATTTTTCCAAAACTGTTGCCCCCCCTTGCCCAAATTTTCCTCCGCCACAGCCCCCACCCAAGGGACATAATTTATGTAGCTAATGCCATGAGTAGTTAAACTAGGGAATTTGGTTCACAAGCATATCCAGTCATAACAACAGAAGTTTTCCGCTTTGTTACCAAAATGGATGTCTAATTCAAATAATTTCTGAATCATGTTTCGTTAATTTGGTGTTTTTATATCCCTCATTTATTTGCTTAGTTTATTTAATTACCATGGTCTTTTAGGTTTTTGAAGCACTCCACTAATTTCAAAGAACTATTTTGCCTGCTCACAAATAAAAAGGGTATAATCATTATTGGTTGAGAACTTCTTGTCTATATTCTTTATGTCTCCCATGACCATGGGGGAAACATTATTGGCTTGGTTTTACTAAATGAAGTTTAATTGCTAATAAGAAAAGGGCACTGTCATCATGATCT
The DNA here is from genome assembly GCA_963692815.1 of Nyctanthes arbor-tristis. Lineage (NCBI taxonomy): Eukaryota > Viridiplantae > Streptophyta > Magnoliopsida > Lamiales > Oleaceae > Nyctanthes > Nyctanthes arbor-tristis. The sequence continues at coordinate 25,312 of CAVNYN010271791.1, read as the reverse complement.
TGAGGAGTCAAGTGGATGACATTTTAGAATCTTGAATACTCATTTTAGAATCCATGAAGAAAATTTCATTGGGGGTGGGGATGTCATTGTTTACTGGCAAAGGCCGTGAAGAAACTTTTGAACATATACATTGTCATCATAGCTAAGAAAATCTGTGAAAAAATTGTGGTATTTTTAAGTTGTTTCTTACTTTGCTTCTGATTTTCACCAAAAGTATGTTATTCAGGATTTTTTGAGTTGTACATGCCACACGTATGGGTGGGTAGGTGGGTGGGGGAAGGGTGTGCATCGGCTCTATTTTCTACAAGCTATTGTCATTGTAAGACACCAGTTCTTTGAAACTTTTGGACATTATCAGTGTCATTGCTGGCTCTCATTTTTTAGGTGAGTGTACATTAGTCATCCGAGCACTTTGGGCACAATTATGTGCTACAAAGCTAAGCACCATAGAGTTGTGAGAATATTAGGAATACGCAATCAAAGTGTGTTGAGAAAACGTGATTAGTCACTACGGATTATAGCATTATACATTAAACATATTGTAATTTAAATGATCTCACTTGAATGAACAGTCCAAAGTCTAAGCACTTTATGTATAGCATTGAATAAATATTTTACTCGAGATAATAAAATAATATAAGATTTTGATTTTCTTATAATCAATAATTACAGGAGAAGAATCTAACACTTTATATTTAACCAATAGTGCATCACTTTTTTCCTCAGACTCAACCGGTTTCTCAGGGGCAGCAATAGCTTCTGCTACCTCTTTCTTCTCCTCCTTGATCACCTCAACAACATCTACTTTCAGTCTCATCTGCTGGTTTTGTTTCAGTTGCAGTTCTTACTTCCTCGACTTTTGAGAACTCCTGAGCTGGTTCAGAAAGATCTGCCAAATGTGCTTTGTTTGCCTCCTCATCTTTTTTCTCCTACAATTATTGATTATAAGAAATCAAAATCTCATTTTCACCATGGCAGAATAATATTATTTTACAAGAACATCCAAATTGAATTTACTCTGAAATAGAAATTAAAAAAAGGTTTCTTGTTTGATGTTTGTGAACCATTCAAATTCCTATTCATGTTTATTGAGGTTTTTGGTTTAATGTCTTTGAATCCTTCTATTTGTTTAATTTTAATTTATATGTTTTCTTTTCTTTTTATGGCAGACAGGCAGCTGATGACGATTGATTAGAATCCCAAAAATGACAAAAACACAAATTAACTAGGTTGGTTCTCACCATTGTATGTCAGCTCAAGCTATTATATGATCTTTTGTTGAAATGCTATACTTTACCTGTTATTGGTGATTATATGTAACTATTTGTTTCCATTCTAGTACTTAAGAATGCTTTACCGATTATAACTTTTTTTTTTTGCCTGAATGTTTGTAAATTCTGAGTTATATTACCAACTACATGAGCTTTTTTCAAGTAATTAGTTGTCACTTGTGTCCTTTTTAATTTTGAAATATTCAGTAGGGTTGCCTTGCCAAAGAGTGATTGGGTTTTTTCTGCTATTTGTTCGTAATTTGTATATTCCGACTTTCTAGTTGCAATAGAAGCCTGTCTTTTATGAATTGACTATATATATATATATTTTATTTGCTTTATGGTCTTCAATAATATTTAATTTTTTTAAACTCCTACGTAAGTTATTGACAGAGGATTGAAATAAGATGGAAAATATTCATAAAAATCATTTCTCCTCACCTTTTAGCATTTCTTTTAGCAGTCATAGAATACTTCAGGCCTTTTGACCCTTTCTCTCCTTTTTCTTTTGCTTAAGCGGGCCGCAGAACAACCTTAATGGCAGCATCAAAAACTGCCTTTACATTCTGCCATTCTCAAATTACTATATCAAATATAAGGTTAATATTGATATTAAAAGAAATTTATATAAAAGTGTGTGTGTATATATATATATACCAAAAAAAAAAAAAATCCAGCCATTAGACAGATGGGGCATTGAGAGTTATGAGGCTAAATAAGGATGCACCCCAGCCACCTACATAGCCTCAATAACCACTTTCCTGTATTGATTAGGAGTTGTTTTTGGAAACACCTACTTTTGCTCCACATGCAACTGCTTTGCTGGTTTATTATTATTGAGATTAGTTGGTACACTCTAGCAAACCCCAGTCCACTAAGAGAACAAGTTAAGTATAGCAGATTCAGTCCTCCAGGGAGCGACATAGCCCGACTGGTACAGTAAGCTGCCAAGCCCTTGTTGAAATTGTACTTTTGTTTGAGTTATATCAATTTGTTTGGGGTCTTATCTTGTTCAATAACAAGTGGTTTTATGACCACAGAAGCATGTTGTTGTTCCATCTGAATATAAAGAAAATTGTCTAAAATCAATTTCTGCACAATGGCGCGATTGGAAGTCACGGTAAAGCGCTCGTACTTTGATGTCAACAAAACAAAAGAAGAAAATGTGTCTTCAACTCTCAGTCCACTTAGAGCTGAAGAGTGGAAGTTTCTCGTTGAGCAGTGGCATACACCAAAAAGACAGGTACATGAACTAGTTTTCATTTCCTTTTCAACTCATTCTGAAGTAAACTAATTGATTGTATACATTTCCCCTTTGTTTAGTGAGTTGACGTAAGTAATTAATTGTCAATTTTATTTTTGGTCATGAATGACTTTTTGTATAATATAAAAACATTGATTTTATAGGAAATAGCAAACAAAAATAAACGCAGCAGGAGTTTTTTGGGGCCTCCACACCATACAGGAAGAAAATCATGTGCTGAGATACGTCATGAGGTATGCCTATTCCGTCTACTTGCTTACTTTTTTTGAAAACATAAGTTGAAAATTCAAGATGGAGCTTACTAAATGGTAACTATTTAAGAACTTCTATGTTAGATACTTGTACTCTTTGATAGCAGCTAATGGACTTTGCACTTGAATGAATCTTTTGCAAGATGGAACAAGCTTGAAATCAGACTGATAAATTGAGTGTCTACATCGAAATGAGGACTGATAAAGCTGGAATTCAAAAAGGCCCCTTGACGGTTGAGCGGATGGTAAGTTAGTAGATAACTTAATGCATTTAATTAATCAAGGATTTCTATAGTGTACAACTCCAACTTATTCATCCTTTAAAGCAAGCATTTAAGGAGCGATTAGATGAGTTGCCTGATGAGGAGCATGATTCGGTGGAAAAAAAGAAATGAAATATTTGAGGAAGTTATGGGACCTGAAGGGTATGGACATGTCCGAACAATGGGGATTGGACCAATACCATCTCACATGAATAGCAAAAAGGGAAAGGAAGAATCACTTGGCAACTACAAGAAGCAGTTGAAGAAAGAGATAATGGAAGAGTTGAGAAATCAATATGAGCCTATAATTGTTGAAATTAAGTTAGATTTGAGAAACCAATATGAGTCTCTAATTGATGAAATAAACTCCAAAATCAAAGACTTAACATCACAGTTGGCTACCTGACAGAGACAAGTTTTTACAGTACTATTATCTGTGCTATATTTAACTTTTTGCTGTGGAAATTTCTAGAAGCAAGGAGGATTTAAAGAACCAGCTACATGATTTGCTAGCTTTACTCTACTTTCTGTAATCAGTCTAGGAGTAAAATTTGTAGTAGTTTGGATTATGCAACTGTTTGGCGTTGTCTCTATTCCCGAGTGGATTGGAAGTTGGCATGTTCTTTTGATTTAGGTTTGCATTGTTGTTGCTAATGGAGAACACTAATAGAACCAATTGGGGGTTTTCACAAATTTGTTCAACTCTCTTCGATCTAGTGAACTCTAAGAAGGTTTGGTTATGAATATATGTGTGACTTGTTTTCTTGATTCTTACTCTTGAAGGTAGGGCTGATGGATGAATAACTAATACTTAAGTTGTAAGATGCTATTATATGCATTTAGTTATCTACCTTCCACAAGTATCTTTTACCTTTAAAAGTGGTTTAGATACTTGCTAATCTACAAAATGCATACTTTCTTCCCTTGCTTCCCAAATTAAGTTGGTTGGAATTAGAATCTACTCTATTTAGTTAATTTGAATGATGGAACATAATTAATTTTTTTTTTTTTTTTTGGTTTGCAACTTTTGTCAAAGTCAAGGCATTTGTTTACTAAATAATTTTCTTTTGATTCTTTAGGTAGTGGAGCAATCATGATCATTGCAAATTGAAAGATGACTTTTGGAATTGAGTCAAATGAGACCTAGGAAGGAGGAGGGCTCATGACATCCAAGAATATGCAAATTTCCATTGGTTTAAGTATTTAAAAAACACTAGTTTTGGCCGGTGGTAATTACACATACTCAAAACTTTTGTTATGATTTTGTCCAACAATCTTGTAGTTATTTTTGAAGTTTAAATGAATGACATGCATAGCTATTAAACACATCACCGTATGCATTGACTATTGAATGATTTCTAGTATTAAATATTTTAGTAATTAAGATGTTTCTTGTTGCAATATGAGTCTTTAAATTTTATGCTATTTAAATGGTAAATTTTATTAGTTTATCTTTTAATTACATTTAAAACTTTGCAATGAATATTAAATTTTCTTGTCCTCACACATTATTAAAGACGGCAAATAACTCTGGTAAAAGAATATATCAATTATATATTACATATACAATGCATGATATTTACAATGGTTTTGGCACTGTTGGCCAAAAGTAAACACAGTATTATATATAATATTTTTCATGACAGTTGATAAACAGTCGTAAAACCGTTGTAAAAAAGTAAATACAGTGGTTGATAACTATGGGCAATGTTTTTACCAGGGCCGTTGTGCCCGCGTACGCAAAACCGTTGTTAAACTGCCATAAATAATATATACTACATTTTCCTTAGTCTTTTACAACTGTCACCGAAAACGATTTTTGTTGTAGTGGATATTAAATGATAAGTGAAAATAATGTATGAGAAATATTATTTGAACATACTTTATGTACAAAATTTGTACATGCACCACCATGTATTTACTTAAGAGTAATTCTAGGGAGATGTAAAAGTGTTACATAAAAAACTAACATTCTTAGTAGGCACAGATGAAATTGCGACACATCTACAATATCACTTTTATATCAGATTTTTATGCCTCCATAAAATTATTGTTTATTTAAAAGAGTAATTTTAAAGAAATATGAAAATGTGACATGAAAGAGTAATTCTAAAGAAATATGAAAATGTGACATGAAAGACAAACATTCTCATTTGACACAAATTTACTAGATGATTATCACATAGACATTTTTTCATCATCAAATGAAATTGTGTCATACATAAAATGTCAATTTTCATTTCAGATTGTCATATCTCCTTAGAATTAGAATTAGTGTTACTTAAATATCTACCCTACGTTTCCTGAAAGGACAACTTTTGAGAGTAGTATGCATACGAATTTTGTACACTTTATGGGTAGTTATAAATAACACTTCTCTAATTGAATAAATGGTCCACTTGATTCAATTAATTATTTAATGTCACATTGATATCATGCTAAAAGCAGTAGTAGTACTAAATAAAGAGCATTACCATTCATTAATACACTGCTTTTACAATAGAAATCGATTGTAACATTGAAATAAAACGAGCTAATATGTATATATATGGTTAGTCATATATTAATAAATAAAACGAGCTAATATGTAAAACGAGCTATTATCAATTTTTATTTATGGTTAGCCATACTTTAATAATCATTAGATGATACAAATATAATCAAGAAATCAATATCCTTATATATATATATATATAAGAGAAAATTGACTTTTCCCGCTCATGTTCTAATTCTGTGAAATTTCTGGCTTTATAAGATTTCTTGTGACATAATTTAATTCCTTTATTTGTATTTTTATCTTTTTTTTTTGGGAAATTGTTACGTTAATTTATTAAATGATATTCACTTTTCCCTTTATTAACTCATATCTAATCATCAATTCATAATAATTTCTTTAGCAAAATTTTTGAATTATGGATCTGCTACTTATCAAATCAGTCTCACCAAGGAGCCTTATTTATTTCCTAAGAAGGAGTCTTACCGCTTACGTGGCGGAAATCTAACAAAAGCGGCCGTCACGTAAGTTATCTATCTCTTTATTAAAAGCCTTATCCATCTCCATAGAAAATTTCTTTATCAAATCAAATACGAAATTAATTGGTAGTTCTATTTCAAAAAAAGCAAATAGTAATATTTATAATTCGAAAGTGTATGCATAGTACGTCTCTAAACGAATAAATTTTTAAAAATCTATAACGTTATTGTAAATTTTAATTTTTAATGATTTTTGAAAAAATGTTTATATGGTTATCGTAGTGCAATAATCAAATTTGATTTCTTTAAAATTATAGTACCCCAATTTGCCGATTATATAATTAATATAAATTGAAATTTTTTGATAATTTCTCATAGAACAAAAATCTCAATTAATCATTTTAAATATGATCTTACTGTATTTAGAGTTGGATTATTTATTTGAGAGATAAACCGAATATTGATACAGTTGTACTGTAATAGTTGTTCAATAATTTTTAGACATTTTATTTTTATTGAATCATCTCAATTAATTTTTATTTAAATATGCATAATTAACTAGTGCTATAATTCAAACAAGTACTATATTGGTTAAGTTTCTCACATTCTAGACAAGAGGTCTTGGATTGGAACACACCTACTCCTCTCCTCCCCTCCTCTATACGTACTGTATCAAGAAAAAAAGAATTAACTTGTAACATCCCCGAAAATTTAACCCTCAATTGTGCTACGTGGTCATTAATTTGGAAACTATCGCTTGAATCACGTTAGAGACTTAAAGATTTGCGGTCAATTAAAGATGGTAGTCTTTGATTGACATAAATGAAAGTACGTGGACTTAATTACAAGGCGACACAAAGTACAGGATTTCTCGAGCAATAAATGAACGATCCACATTGGGCCACACAACCTCGCAAGGTGTATGGCGTCAAGTTGTGCCACGTGTCGCAATGTCATTGGCGGAATTCAAATTTTATTAAAACTAACTCAATTCCAACTATTATATATAGGCCTAAAGGCCCCCAATCTTTTCCCAACACCCAACCACTCCTCTCTCTCTCTCTCTCTCGAAGCTCCCAAAATCGTCCATGCCTATTGTAGGTCGGAAAACTATCCCAAGAACTCATCAAAATACATATTTGTATCTAGAAAAATGCATCTTACCCTATATAGAAAGATTATAACCTAGGGAATAACTTTGAATGAGGAATTTCCAAACTTTAATAACATTTTTCTACGTAAGGGATGTTTGGGTAATTTTTAAAGTGAATAACTATCACTTTGATTTCCTTTTAACATTGATAATGTTTTGAAATGCTAAACATGTATTTGATTAAAGCAATAAACATAGATTCTGATGCATTAAAAAGAAAGATTGATATATTGAATCTTTAATCTCTAGTTGCTCTACCTATTCTGTATCTGTTATGTTCTGCTCTGTTGCCATACTAGGAGTCATCTAATGATACCGAGATGGGAGACGATTAGTGTGGTATCTACTCTGTATCTGTATTGATCTGTTTGAAATTCTGGTAAGGGTCAACTGGAATTTAAATGTAGATCCACTTAATTGTACATGGTCATGATTGAATTGATATGATTCTTGCGCGCACCACGGGTAGGAGTTTAACTAGTGATAGGGTCCATCTGTGCATTGAAAAGTTTTGTACATTAAATAACTTTCTGAAAAATAAATCTTTCAAATAAAAAGTAAATCAAAGGGTTTTATTACTCACTGAGTACTTTGTACTCATTCCCTTCTTTACTACAATTTTTGTAGATGATTGAAGCTAGAACATCTGAAAAGCAAGGCAAGCCAAGAGTTGGATTGTGCTTGGAAATGGAGTAGAGTTGTGCATGTAATGTAAATCTGCCTTTGAAGCTACTATGAATTTAATGGTTTTATGCCCACCTTTAAAGTATATATGTTTTTGCATGTTATAACATATAAGAAAATAATGAGTTATGATTTTTATATTGATTTGAAATCCGCTTTTCCTGTAAAAGTTTTCTAGTGATTTGACGTGTTTTAGTAATCTATAAAATATATTTATTAATACAACTTCTTGTGTGTTTTATATATTTTCTTGAAAAACTTAACTTTAATGTTTTCTTAAAAGTTTAATAATTTGTTAGCTTATATAATTAGTTTTATATATTAAACTCTGTAAGATAAGAAAAAATTAGATTGTTCTGCACTTCCCGTCTCCGCTGTTTGAATTAAATCTTTCGCTACAAAATTTGTAAATTAACATAATATATTCGGAAATATTGGAAAATTAGCGGGGGCGTTACATAACTAGTGCAAAAAGTGTTACCGACAAATAAATTCAAATATAATAATGTTAATATGACTCAACTAACTGTATTAATAATTTATATGAATTTTTTGTATAAATATTCATTGACATTTGTTATTAGAGTAATTATATAGAGACATATTTATCTTATATGAATAATTGATATTGATTCCCCTCTCTTCCCCTATATTCAATGTATTAAAAAAAAGAGAATTAACTAGATCTCAAAAAGTATTACCAACAAATAAATCAAAATATGATAGAACAGTTATAAAAATTTATATCTCATAATGCTAATATATGACTCAACTTGCTGTATTGATAATTTAATAAATTTTTGTATAAAAATTTATTGACATTTGTTATTAGAGTGATTATAAGTAGACATGTTTATCTGTTATTTATAACTGATATTTATTAGTTGAAAAACATGAATTGATTGTTTATATATAAGTGGTGAATTTAAAAGCCCGCAATCATCCAATATATAGCTGACAACTAAACATGTCACTTTTTCATGTCAAATAAATATTTCTTCACAAAATTATTACGATTATTATCACTTTTAGATTTCGTGCAATGCACACGTAAGAATTATAATTATATTTAATAATAACATACTGCCATATGAATATTGATTATCATCATTGGTAATGAATATTTCAGCTAGTTTCTTCAAATTGCACTTGTTTCTGGAGTGTGTATGCTTGAGATACAGGATACTAAATGCTTCGGTAAAAGTCCTAGAAACTTCATATATGAGGATAAAGGTTAACTCGGTTTTGGCATTCGCAAATGACCTGTGTAGTCATGCCTTCTGAATTATAATTTAGGGACTGATTGATACGCAATTATAATTCAATTTCATTATAATCCAGTATAAATTAGACGTTTTAAAACTTCTTCATTTTGATACAATTATTATAATTGAAAAAGTAATCACAATTGGTTGCCAAATGGACCCTTAACAAGATCATTCAGAAATTAAGTGCTCCATTGGGAGTTACTAGCCAGTCGAAGGCAAAGGAACTTAGGAGATTAATCTTCAGAAAAGAGATCCATGCCCATAACTTAAGGAAAGCAATCACGGTATGAGGATAGTTTATCTGGCTCAACGCTTATAAATCATAATTGGTCTTCATGAAAATAAAATGAAATCTCTACCAAACCCGAATTTGAGTTAACAGTTCCCCAGCTATGCCAAAGAAGGTTAAAACTACAATAAGTGCAACAGCTTTTATCAAATTTCATGGCCAAACATGAAAAATGCTAAAGAACAAATCACATCATAGAGGAACTCTTTCTCACATAATAAAGTAATGAGCCTTAGACCAGTTTCATGCTACAAGCAACTCACTAGGTTAACAATACCAAAAGAAAAAAGAAACAGACAAATGTTAGCTATAAGGAGAAAACAGGATAAATTTACTTCAATGTTGGCTTGACATGGCATCTAATTCTAAGGTGGTCACCTATATAACACTCATCCCAACTCCTGTAACGTAAACAGAAACAAAAATGAAAACATTCTCGCCCTTTTCAAGTTAAGAGCACAATAACCTGTTTATGCAGGGTAAAAGGTCTAACTTTTAACAACTGTACTAGTCCAACCCACTGAAAATTTCAGGACATGCCTGAAAGTTTCCGAAAACACAAAATTCAAATCTGAATTCATAAAATAACAATGGACATGGGCGTCACCCAGCTGACGATTAGAATTTCTTAGACATAAAATCATGGCCAAGATAAGCTCATACTATATGCATTTTGATTCATGAAACCAAGATATATATATACTTCCAACAAAGGTGCGATGATCCCCTAGAATACATCCACGAAAAGTGTACATTTCTCAGATATACAGAATCATTAGGATTTAGGAGTGAGCATATGCTTTTCACAAAGATTTGACTTCATTACATCCTAGCCAGTAAAAAAGAGAACGCCAGCTAGCTGATGTTAGGTATTGAAACTTCGACTGCAGTAAAAAGCATACCTGTTGCCCAAATTTTATGAACTTCTTCTCCTCATGTGGTGCAAAATCAAAGGAGTTCCCTCAAATAGATCCAACAAGTAATTCTCTAAATCGTCTGCAGTGTATTTTATGTATTTCCCAGAATGCCTCCCACTTTCCAAATGATTCCCAAACCTTCCCAAAAATGAGCGATAAGCTGGAATAACCTTTTCTGAAATTGATATTCGAAGCTCTTCACGAAGCTGAGGATCAGGAACCTTCCAACCTGTCTGAATCCTATAGATATCTTCAAAGCAGGCATTAAAATTCTTAAACCTCTCTTTCAAAACCACCTTTGAGGCATTACTAGAGCTGCCACCTGTTCCTTCATCTTTCAAACAGGATAGGACCTTGCTCCAAGATGCCCTAAGGTAATATGTAGAATACTGTCGAATCTGACCCCTTCTCTTTTTAATCCAGTTATCTCCCAAAAGGTCTCGAAGGTCCGAGTCTTTCACTTTTTGGACAATGTAAAGTACGTTGTTCATTAAGAATATATTTTGCAATGCACTATCCTCATACATCCCCGACTTCTCCTCAAGATTTGATACTAAAGATTTGATCAATGCCAGTAGACGCTGGGCTAACAGCGGCATGTTATCCAGCTCCAAATTATCATTATTCTCAATCTTTGATTCTCCAGATTCCTCCTCCACATTCCCCAAAAGTGCATTGAGTGTATCAGTATAATCCACAAGCAGTTTCACATAATTCATAACATAGCGAGGCAGAGGGTGAATCTCACCATTCTGCATTGGCTTCTTCGAAGCCTCCCTCTTAACTGCATTCTCAAACTCCACAAATATCCCAATAGCGGCGTAGCCCAACCCATCCAACACTCCCTTGGCCTCGTGATAAACCATCTCACCACCCTCTTCATCCATAAATAGAGCCTGCAAATCAGGCAAAACCTCAGACAAAGAATCATACATATCAAGAACCCGAAAAAGTTTCTCTGAGGACCTTCTCCCAATTGCAACAGCCTCCCCAAAACTCAGTATTTGCATCACACAACCTTTGGTCGTCTCCAAAAAGCAAACCTCCTTGATCAAATCAGACCCAGCAAATATCTGTTCGCACAGGCGTTTTTCACTCACCAAAAGACCCCGGAAAACTACCTTAACAGCTTGAATCCACTTCTTCATTTTATCATCCAAGGAAGGCCAATTCGCCCTCTGGACCTCCTCGATGCTCAATACCTCCACCCCAAGGATCATCAAACATTCATCAAGGACATCACGACGGACAGTACAATATACCTGGCAGCATTCCTTTTCATACCCAGATCGTACCATCCGATCCGCAATATCTTTCAGATCAACGACTGCATCCGGACGCACCAAATCAAGTGAAATATCCTCTCCCCCCAAGCTAGCACCCCGAATGTGCCTATGGTGACTGAATTGCCTACTGGTGACACCATCCAGACTCACGCTCGCGTCATCATCAAAAAGGTCTGTGGCCGCAACCGCCATCGCCGCAGAGAAAGAAGAGAGGGACGACCGGTGAAGGCGATCAGGGTCAAGCGGAACCGTATTACCAATCAAGATATGCCGGAACTCATCCTCCAAGCGCGTCATCGCCAGCTGCAGTGCGTTCTCCGCCCGGTCCATAACGTCACCACCAACTCCCTCCTTATTGTCACCGTCCCTGTAGCTCAAATTCAATTCCTCCGTCATGTGGATGATGTCATCAACTGCATCCAAGTATTCCGCAGTTAATGACGACGAATTAGCCTCGTCCAAAACAAGCTGCTCAGCGGCATGAAATCTGGGGTCAGCAGAGGGCGGGTCGTCGGCGGAAACAAATGAGGAAAGAGCGGAAAGACGGTTGTCAAACGCGGAAAGAATCATTAACATATCGTCAGCGTCGGAACTGTTATTAAGGCTCTTAACAATTCGTTGAGCTGTAGCCAATACCTTATCCTGCCCTTGTACAGTCGCTGCCATTTCTCTCTATCTCAGATCGAAGAAATGGGTTCTTGAGTGAATTAGGATTTGGAATTCTGATGGTTTGTACTTGAAATGGAAAGTTTTGCGGAAGGCGAAAAATCAAAATTCAAAAGATCGGAAGAGCACACGTCTCCATCCCTCACAATTCCGTGTGCGTTCACTGTTGACGATTGAAATTTCCGGAACGCAAAACGACAACGTGAAGGGCGTACAGACCGGTTGGTTTTGGGTTGACTGACATCTGAGCTGGCAACTCTGCAACTTGCATTGCCAAATTATTCGCTGGGCTGGTTTTAAACATTTTTTAAAATAATAATAAAAAATTAATAAGCAATCACTTGTGACTTTATTACCCGCGTCATTGTATATTTTTCAAATGTGTTGTATATTTTAGAAAATAAATAATAATAAACAAACAGAATGAAAACGTTCGGAGATGAACAGCGCGAGCAACAACAAACCCGTCTTTCACAATCAGCCGAGGAGTCATTCTAAAAAGACAGATCTATCTCCAAAATTCAGAAACAAATCTATTTATGCAGCCGCATAGTTTGGACAGGTACGTGCAGCTGAACGTACAAGGCCCCATCATGTACCTATGCGGCCATGCAGTGCAGCTAGGCGGGGCTGGACCGCACTGTCTTTGTAGAAAATCTAGTCAGCCGAGAGCCAGAATACAGGAGGAATATGGGGCAAGTGACGTGATAGCTTAATTCGTTCACTTCTACTGGTGGAACTCAATGGTGGGCTCTTGACCGTTTTCACCATTGGACAATTAAAGAAAATCATTTTTTGAATGAATTGAACAACCTTTCTTAACAAAGGACGATTTGAACATTTTTGTCCTTGAACAAACTTTTTACACATGAAGACTCGAGAGGGTGCAGGTGTCAGAGGTAAAAGACCAATACAACTTACAAGTAAGACCGGTGTATGTTAAAAGGATCCACAAAGAATAGAACTAAACGAAACTACGAATAAAGAAAAATGTACAGGCAGAGTTTCCATTAGCTGAATTTCAGCTGAAGAGAAGGCCAAGAATGTTTGAAATGCACTTTTGGTGTAGCAACTTGAAAACAAACTCGACAAGATCTATCAACGTGGTTGAGCATTTCTTTCACCAGCTCAAGCTGAATTACGGCCACCTACCAAAAAAACCTTAAAAAGTTAACACATATTTTACCTGTCAAAAACAAGAAGCAATACCAGGTTAAAAGTTTTGGTGTTACTGTTTCACCAGCTGATATTTTAGTTCAACCATTTACTTCACAGCACCATCTTCTTTTTCACTTTCGTAATCCCAGACACTATTGTTAATAACCATCGACGTTATGAAAGTCAGGAAAATATGACGTGTCTTCATCCTTTCTCTCTTCTCTCCTTATAAATTTGACAAAAGGATCAGTACACATTCGGATCCTGAAGTCATTTCATATAAACCATCCTTCAGCTCAATAAACTTCCCAACTAATCTACAAGTATCAGTATATCCTCTCAACTTATAATTAGCACCTTATGTCATGAATCATTTAAAGTTGATGAATCAGGAACTTTTATATCCTCGGAGTCAATCACTTACATAAGCAGATAAGCATCCGTTTAAAATCAAAATAACGTATAATGTATTTATGCACTACATCTTTAGTTCTTAGACTTTACTAACAATAAAATTAATATTCACTTCTAGATTTAATTTTGAAATTTGCAAGTGAAAAAATCTTTTGAGTTAGAATAGTTAGTGCTGTATCTAGTTGTGCTATTTTAGTACTAGTTCGGACACAAAAGTTTCACAAAGTCTAAAACAAATTCGACATGAAGTTCAAAACCATTTTTTTCAACTTACTTCAACATTTTTACCCAAAAAAAAAAAAAAATCATTTCACAGATAAATATCTCCCAAGTATTTTATTCCACAATCTGCTATGTTTGACATGCAGAACGGGAAAAAGTCGTCAAACGCCTTATGGATTGACGCAGTGTCTTGTATATCCCAAAAAGAAATGCTTGGACCCATGTGCTGGAGTGTCAGCATTCATGTCCAATAAGCATTAACCAACACTCCTACTCCATGCTTCACAGGCTCAATAACAATGCAAACATAGAAAATTCAAATATAGAGTTCATAAACTTCCCAATCTTATACAAGCCAAATAGTAAACACGTTGATCCCATGCATTTTAGGAACCCAATATAAACTCTACATGCAGAAAGATATCCAGAGTTTTCAAATTTGTCCACCATTGCCACAACAAACTTGATTTATGGAACATTTCTAAGATAATTACCTCCAATTCAGAAGTCCTAACCATGATAGTGGCATCAAATTGGCTTCTAGACAAGAGTAGTGAATCATGATGAATATGAATAGCTACAAGGCCAAAAAAAGTGAAAAACACAATATCGGGGAACAAGTGCGCTCATATTGAAATTCAGATAACCAAAATGCAAATAAAATACCTTATTTGAGGTGAACGAGGGCTATGCCGCATGTGTATTCTGAACCACATCTCTCTCCAATGTTTCACCCTGATAAGATTATTGTGAAGCACAAAAGCCAAAAAGAGTAGTATGAGTACTGAAAATATATCATTTTGATCAGGGATGACATCTTATCAATAAATATGGAAATTTCTATGTTAAGGCAATGTGAGTTACAGGGTCAGACAGCTGGTCCCTTATACAATGCATGGACTTCAACATCATTTCCAGAGTATCTTTTGCCAACTGGAACTTCACATCCCTATCTCCAAGGTTGGGATGAGTATTACTTTGAAGCTACAGAAAGTTCAAGTTATCATCAGAAAATAGGGAACAGTGAGAAGTTCATTGCCTGGCAAAAGTGCAACATGCCTTCAGATTGATGACTGCTGTTGGGTCTGTTAGTCCCATTACTTGATTTTCCATGCTCCATGTCATTTTCTTTAAGTGGGGCACATTGACCTGGAGAAAATTAATAGAATCAAGTCTAAAATGTAAAGTTGTTTTCACTGATCTTTCTTGGAGAGGTTCTCACTAATTTTTTTTTTTTTTTAATCACTAAAAAAAAAAAATTGATTTACTTGGACCTTTCAAAATATTTACTTTTGACTTTCTTTGAGGTAAATATGTAGTCTCAGATTCAAGGAATGACGAAAAAGAATCCATATAAACTTGATATAAGTTTATCAAGACTAAGCCTTGGTTGTGGTTGTGATCAGTTCAATTATCTCACCTGATCCTTTGATAAATCCTCACGCCATTCCTTTTGGAATTTTTGCAGTAAAAGCGTCAATAATCTCTGTAGTTCAGGAAGGACTTCAGCAGGAAAGAGTTTGTGCATTTCATCCTTGCTAACATTCTCATAAACACATTTTCGGATCAATACCCTAAGGCAAACCAAAAGCTGCAGAAATATTATAGACCGGGTTTGAATCTTAGAATCAGAAAAACAAGAACATAAATTTTATATATGCTATAATTTTGAACTTAAATTGGTTTAGGCAGCCAGAAACTTGAAAACTAAATAAAATTGATTTCCTCACACTTAACAAATACTAAAAAACTCTAAATGCAGTCAAATATTCTTCAGAGCCATAGAAATAAAGCATAAGGAACAATATCATAAATTGAAAAATGTCCACAAAGTTTAAACTTCTACGTTCATTACCTTATGTATCCTCCTGAACTAAATACCCGAAAAGGGTCCCTGCTTTAGTAAACTTTCCAAATTACTAGATACTACATGCCTATGCATATAACCTTTTCTAATAAACTTGCTATAATTCACAATATTTTCATCAAATGTGGCGTGTTCCAGCCATTGCAAGGTACAGCAGTGAACCTACTATAGTTCAATATGTTGCTTCATGCTTTACCAGCTTGCATCTTTCGATAGCTGGTTAACATAGAATTAAATCAAGTAATAGCTGAAGCTGGACAGCCCACCCCCGGGGGGGCTCTATTAAAATTTAAAAAAAAAAAAAAAAAACACACACACACACACACACATTGCAGGTCAGTCAAAATTTGTTCAAATTTCATTTCATCCAATGACCTCTTTTTCTTTCTTATCCAAACTCGATCACTGAAGGTCCAGTTCATCTTAATTTGGTACAACTCCATAAGTTCTCTAGTGTTTCTTCCGTATTAGAGCAATTCTCGTGTCTGGAATCCTTGTGATGTTAAAACTACAAACACAAATACATATCTTACAAAGAAACGGAAAGGGAGAGTCAACGTACCGGATCGATGTCAGAATCGTTGGGGAGTTGGAGAATGTCGCGGAAGATTTGACGGTCGGCGTCATCAAGGCCGGTGTATCGGGTGCGCCAAAGGGCTTGAAGAATATACTCAACTGATTCCTTGGAATTGGCTCTCACCAGAAGCGGCAGATGCCCCCATAGACTGTGAATTTGATCCGACATTACTTGCTCAACTGCAAGCAGACTAGCGGAGAATGGAAGACGAAATTTGCTAATTTCGGCCCCACACAGTAATTAACTAGTATGCCGCTGTGCGACCGTAAGATTGAGATATATTAGTAAAGGCGAAGGGAGATATTACAATGTAAGAAGAGGAGAAGGAAGAAGAAGCGAGGAGGTACAACCATTCAGTGCATTTTTTGATGAGTAGATGAGAAAATCAGAAAAGTCTCCACCGGTCGGCAATCATTTTAGCTGTGAAACGCGACTATAGGACATGATAAAGCGCTTTTTTGTTCCTCCGTGTTAGAGCCATCACTTATCAGGCCCATCATTAATGGTTCTTAGTTTTAAGACGGTTGACACGATGTTGGCCTCGTAACGGTATTAAATAATGATGATATATATATATATAATATTAGCACATTATTGTATTTTTTTAAATTATACCAACTAGTGGTATTATATCACATTTATCCAGTATTATAATATCACTAAACATTTGATACTTGAATATTTTTGTAACACTCACTTCCCCTTTTGATATCAGTCGGCCTCAGAAGCCGATAGACCTTCGATCACGTGATCGCCAATTATAGCCTCACTATTCAATTTGAAATAACACAAGTGACACACTCCCTCATGTGATTTTTTGGACTCTACCAGAAAGACTACATTCTATTTACCATAGTTCAGTCAAGAATAATTAAAGATAATTGACAGAATCATTAGTTTCAAAATATATATGAACGGGACATCAGTTTATCCTCACAGTCTTGCCTACTAACTTCAAGCCACTCCTCCACTCGTAATAAGGATGCGAGATGCACCTGGCTGCTGGAGCTTGGCTGCGTGGTTGAGTAAAACGTACATCTAGCTAAATCTAGATTGATCATGACTAACCAGTCTTCACCCTTGAGCCTATCTTGAGATTTGGAAAATGAGGTTTCGTACATAAAAAACTTCATATGTATACAATTCTTATAAGTGAATAACGACAAGACTTGAACTCAAGACCTTTGATTTTTTTATAAGAGAAAAAGACAACACAACATGAACTCACAAGTTCATTACAACTAAACATGTGGATATAATAATCTATATATCTATGTTAAAAATACTTTCTTCTCAGCATAATAGATCATGATAATTCGAAAAGAATAAACGTTAAGCGAATTGGTCTTAATGAAGATCATTTAAGAAAACATTGTCTCACTAGCTCTTACATCATTCAAATTTGTGATCACTAAATAATTGAAATAGCTGGATCTACCTAAAACTATGTCGATCTATACTAATGATGATATCAAAGAAGCCCATTTTGGGTTGATGGAAAAAACAAGATTCAAGAAAATTCAATTCAACAAGTGACCAGATCTCCCAAAGATGTTCTACAGGTAAGACTCAGAAGCAGTCGTCACATCAAGTTTTCAAGATGCTAAAGTCCTGCATGTTAACAACACACATAGATGAATCTATCCAAAAGTAATTAAAATGTAGGTCTTTGGATGTTCACATCCAAAAAGAATTAGCTAGAGATCAAGAAAGAAAATTTGACATAAGAGGGCAGACAACTGTAGAATGGAAGGATTCCAATTCTTTATATCTTTCGACCTTTTCAATAATCTAGCAATCAAGCAAATAGATTTTTAAATAAAAGACTCGTATAGCTGACTCTATCAGAAAAATGGCTTAGCTTATCACTGCATACAAGTAATATATTATAAAACCACATGAATTTATCTTAGGCCTGTCAAGGCAACCAAGGAACAAAAGTGACAATAGTAAGAGAGGATGGAATCTTTTTAACGACTAAATGATTGAATAAAGTTAGTAAAAAATCTCTGAGGCCAAATTTCATGAAAAAGTACGTTTAGCATGTATAAAGATGAAATCACATGTAATTTTCTAACTTGGCTACTTGTGATTATTAGTGGACCCCATATTACGAATATAGAAAAATTGATATCATATCACCTTGAACTTTTAAATGAGAGCATATTTTCAAAATAAATAAATAACTGAGAGCATATTATTTTCCATGAAAGTGAGGCCACAGTTGAGACAAAAAACAATTGTGCTATAATAACCTTATAAAGTGAAACATAAAATTTGACAACGTGCCGCATCATATCACTTTTAAATCACTGGTAATCACAAGTGCATATGTCAAACTTTATGCTCTCTTTATGTTCAAATGAGATTTTCTGACTAAAATAGATAGCCTCTAGCTTGACAAAATTTATCACTCATCACCATCCAACATAACCATGTTCAAATGAAAACATGGCATATTTATAACTTCTAGTCCTGTCCAGTTCCAGAACCTGTGTTATAAACATGCTCTAGATGGCCAAAGTAGGACATTAATAAACAAAACGACAGCGCCATAAACAAAAGCTACACAAGTTCGCTAATAAGTGACGGAAAATACAACTAATCCGATTCATTTGCATCTGCAACATGGGTGTTTAGTCCATCCACAAAATAGCAACCAGTAATCAAGAAAAACAAAAAGGCAGGAACTGAAACATAATTGGTATTTATTATTGCTCATTTTCAACAAAAGTAACTAAGAATTGCAACAAACATGTTCTGGGGATCATATCTTTTTTCTCTGACACTTCGCGCTATATTGATAAGCTACACTTTCTTTAAAAAAATAATAATAATAAATAAAAGAAAGTAAGGAGATGGGGTAACAAAACAAAGGTAGATTGGCCATAGATCTACTTGAGAGGCTCTTCAACCTTTATGCCATCTCAATAAACTAACAATACCAGTATAATTTAAAACCTATGCATCATTGTACAGCGCTATGACATTGCAGGAGCTAGCAGAACGATTTGTACAGATGAATACCAGCATTTACATGAAGTAGCTAAGGGACATCTTCCGTCTGGAGCCCCCTTCTCCATAAAGTTCGTTCCACTGCAGAAGCTCAGTCATGTTTACAGACTCTGACGAAACACTTGCACAAACCTACATACATAAG
Organism: Nyctanthes arbor-tristis; assembly: GCA_963692815.1. NCBI lineage: Eukaryota > Viridiplantae > Streptophyta > Magnoliopsida > Lamiales > Oleaceae > Nyctanthes > Nyctanthes arbor-tristis. The sequence goes on along the minus strand of CAVNYN010271791.1, from coordinate 5,629 downwards.
AAGAAAATGGAAATTCAAAAATTGTGTGCAGAACAGCTAGATGAATAATGAAAAATTCTTGAGAATTTCTTCACACCTGTTCATGAGCAAATTTGAAGTCATCCATGCTTAACGGCCGAATATCCGCGCTCCCACATAAAGCTGGCGGTGGTTTCCCTTGGGCAAGAGCAGCAGCTTTCTCCTGAAATTAGCAAAAAAAAGCATATAGACAGTTAGGTCTTGGAACTATGACGTCATATGTCAAGAACGACTTGTGCAGATTGGAAGACGAATGCCAACCTTATTCATTTCCCTACAGAGATAAGGAAGTGAAATGGTATGAATGATTAAATACACATGACAAAAAAAAAAAAAGCCAATGTTCATTGGGAGAGAAACCACATTGGCAACTATAGAAGTGGATCACACGCAATGAAATTTATGGTACTTTACTGAGGTCCAATACCAGAAAAGCAGGAAAAGAAACTGATTTAATTTATAATGTCCTGTAGAATGGACCCCAAAGTTGTTCCACCATCTTATTACTAATTAGAAGTAACTGCTCCACCAAAAACACAACATACCCGTTTTTCTTTTTCCAAAATCTCTCTGATTGGGCGATGTGCAGCTGTTACGCACAGGTTCTGCAAAGTAAAAAGTTAGCTAGCCTAAAGTGCTGCCCTAAAACTTGTGATGCTACCAGTCCATAAGCAAGGAAATCGAACCTTTAGGTCACTTCCAGAATACCCATCAGTCATGCTTGCAATTGAATCCAGATCAACATTGGAAGACAAATCCTCTTTGGCCAATATCACTTTTAGGATCTTTGCCCGATTAGCAGCATCTGGCAAGTTGACCATCAATCTGGGGACAACATAAAACAGAAGCACCAGATGAGAAGTAACGGACACTTCGTCGTTTTGAATAGAATTTCAGCCTACTAGTGGTCAAGCTTTACCTGCGCGGTAACCTCCTTATCACAGCTTCATCAAGGTCAAAAGGCCTATTTGTGGCAGCAAGTACCAATACACGTTCTGTATCTTTTGTTCGCAGTCCGTCCCAGTTCACCATAAATTCATTTTTCATTTTACGCATGGCCTCATGTTCTCCAGGATTCTCCCTCCTTCCCAGCATGCTATCAACCTTTGAAAGAAGATATAGATTAAACCGGGGAAAATGGAGAGAGAACCAGCATTGATACTGAAGGTAAGGGATTCAATTGGAGAAAAACAATCGTAATTCAGGAAGTGTAGCATACTTCATCAACAAATACGACACTTGGAGCAATTTTGCTAGCCAATGAGAACACTGCCTTTACATATTTTTCACCTTCACCAAACCACTGCAGGTCAAATGAGTAGAGCAAAGCCCAGGATAAAGTAGTTAAGATCCCAATTAACAATAATCATAATAAAAATATTACAATCAGACAGGCTCCTAGGTGAAACGACCTTCGAAGTAATGCTGGACATAGAAATGTTAATGAAGTTTGCACCAGCCTCAGTGGCAACAGCTTTTGCAAGCATAGTCTTTCCGGTTCCCGGTGGGCCAAATAGAAGTATACCTTTGCAGGGCTACAAAAGAAATGATAAAACTAAGAGACCGTAAATGGCCTTAACCTATATATGAGGGCCAAAAATCATTTATAAAAATAAAACAAGAGTCACACTGTTCTAAGAACATATCAGCAAATTCTATTTGATTTATGATGCATGATAGGTGCCATAGTCCCATTCATGATACGCCATAGTCCCATCCATGATACGATACTCAGAAGTAGAACTGAAAGTTCAATAAATGATGCATATTACAGGAGAACGTAGACAAGCAACATTCATGAGTTTGTATGACATAAAGTCACGAACAAGAACCACTACCTGAGAAAACAATATCACGAGAGTAATCATAACAGTCTTTAAGAAGAGAACTGGAAAGGAAAGAGAGTGAAGGCAAATGGTAACGCTGATTAAACACAATCAAACGCATACGAAATATCAAATGAATGGCTCAGCTGTAACCCAAAGTCCCCTTCAAATGAAAACTGAAATTACAGGCAAAATAGAAAATGAAAAACCTTGGTTAATTGACCCTTGCAGAAAAGTTCAGGCCTCTGCAATGGCAACATAACTAATTCCTTCAATGTATCCTTGATATTTTCTAGCGCTCCGATATCATCAAATGTGACACCAATATCACTGGGAGGGATAACATCTGCTAGAAGCCTTTTCTCAAATTCGTTTTCAGTCACAACATCCTAAATGGATTGGGAAAGTTAAATTCGTCAACCTTTATAAATTGAGAACGTGTGATAAACATATCATCATAAAACTGACATTTAGCAATGCAAATCACCTTTAGAGACTTCTTGAAATTCTTTGGTTCATTCTGGACAGCCAGTAGTAGTTCAATGCCATACTGAATGCTGCAACAAGGGTCTCACACCATTGCCATTAAATAATCAAAATCCAGGCATCCATTAAAAAATTAGGGTTGCAGGGGGGGTGGATGGGTTCTATTACCTCTCAGCAGATATAACAAGCCTGGCATCTGTATTAATTTCAGGATTCATCATCAAGTGATGGCTTAAAGCCCATCCAACAACCTTTTCTGCACCTTCAAACATTTCAAAGGGGGAAAAAAACTTTCAACTTTGCGAACTCAGTGAATGGTTGAACCATTTCCAAAAATGATAACATAGTAAATTTGGCATCTACTAACACTGCAGGCCGAAAAGAAAATGCTTACCCTCATTTGTAAGTGTTTGATCTTTAATGATCAATGTTTCAAATCCATTGCACTCCAAACCATTACGATTCAGGACCTATTCATAAAGATACAAAATCATTCACCAAGACCAAAGCAAGACAAAAGCGGAGTTCCTCAGCCAAAATAATGTCTAGGTTTCTAATATAGGGACAAACCCGTGCACTTGTCGAAATCATCATTAGGAGGACTAACAATTCAAATCTGACAAATATGAAAAAAACACTAGAATGAATCTTTGATGGTTGAAAATGGTCCCTCACAGTTTGTAAATTGTTCAGGTTTGCTTTGAGTTTTAGGGTTTCAGTGTCTTGTTCCAATTGTTGCTTCCAACTTGCCAGGAGTGCTTCATCCTGCAATATTATGTTAGTATGACATCAAATAGTTTTAAGTGTCAAATCACAAACACACATCAGGATCTCAAGAACAAACCTGAGGCATGTGTATGGTCACTTTATTAGGAAAAAGTTTCGATAGAAGCTTAGTTGCCTTTGTAATTTCCTTAGCTCTGTCATGCAGTCTCCCAAAACTATCCTGTGGTAAAGAAAAGTTAAATCATGTGAAACCAGTAATGCTATTCATTGATGTATTGGCAGGAACTATGAAGTGACTGTGTCAACAGAATTCACCATAGAAGCAACAAGATACGCGATCAATATGATCTCCTAAGACGTCCATGTAAACTACAATTAAGGTGTTTAAGAAAGCACTCAACTCTCAAGCTCAAGCTGGAGATCATCGTGATTAAGAGACTTCAGAAGTCAGAGTAGCCCTTGTGAATAAGCAGGTCAATTGCAAGAGGGGTTTAAACTAGAGCAATAGATCAATAAACTGATGAGTGTTACCCATCTTTTCGAAAATCTCAAACTATTTAAGTGCGTAACATTCTTTCGCTAAAATATGGTCCGCAAGAAACTCTCTTGCAAGTTGCAATCAAGCCATATTCATTATCTTATCAAATATCTCATATGCGCACCTTGCACAATTTTTATAGAGGGGTGGAAGGGAGGCTTGAACTCAGGTATCTCATATCGATCTAAGCATTTCATATGAAGGTTTAAAGACAACCAGGCAACAAGTCTTCATTTAATTGTTGTCGTCAATAAGCTCTTATATTCTTCATAAATCTGAAACTGAGTCCAGCAATTCCCAAGGTACTAATTAAGAAGAAAGATATTTCTATGACAAGAGACAGAAAAAATTAAAATATATATATATATATAATAAGAACCTTAAGCCCATGTTTGCAAAACAATTCTACTTAAAAATAAAATTCGGTCAAACCAATCACATCCACATATTTCGTAGGAGCTATATGTAGTACAAAGTTCTTCTCCAACATTCCCTCTCTTATTCCTCATGAAAATTAGTTTGCTAATGTGCCCTAAATTTGTAGGTCCGTATCCAAACAAAGAGCACAATATAGGGGGTATTCTTCAAGAAAAGTAATGAATGGGACATTCTTACCGGGAAAGCCAAGTCAAGCAAAGCTTGATTGCTGCCAAATTTCGTGAATAGCAGACTACCAGGGTGCAACTGCACAAGGAGAAGAGTTACTTACGCTCATGCTCTGAATTAGATGATTAATGCAACAAGATAAGCTCATATTTCAACTATGTGTTAAAGGCCAACAAATTTTTAATACCAAAACATGCATAGTTTAAGCAGCGTGAGCAGGATGCCTCAGTATTTGGACACAGTCTATCATGGAAATCTACAGAAAATAAACCAGTATCCCTCAGAAAAGAAGACTTTTACCTTTTCCTTCCGATTATCGCTTTGAGTGTGTGAACCGATAATGACTATATTATCAGGAAGCTTCTCCAGCTTGTTCTTAAATATAGCATATGACTCTGAATTTCCAACCATAGACTTCTCAGCATCTTTCATGAACAAAATGAAAGGGGATTCTCTGCTCTCATTAAATACGCTCTATAAATGAAGAGGGGATTTTCATCACTACATGAAGAAAATTTTAATAGGAAATAAATCAGAAAGTAACCCATTGGTTCTAAAAGATTTAATAATCCCACCTCAAACATTGTGTTAATAAGTAAATTATCCAAATCCTCCACACCAGAGGTATCCAACCGAAGTTCATTGGCTAGAGAGAGAGAAAGACAAGCAGATGTGTAAAGAAGAAAACCAAAGAATTTACAGCGGCTCAGAAAAAAATAAAAATAAAAAACAAAAAAGGGGGACGATAAAAATAAAAAACCAAAAGGGGGACAAGACAAAAGTATACTAGCAATCTATCTCAAATTAGAACTAAAACGAAAGCTGAACATTACCATTGCAGAAGAATCCATGACCATTATCACAGAGACCACCAAAATCAACTCCATCTGGTATTGCTTTATCAAACTTAACGCCAATTTTTGATACAGGATTATTTTCGAATGGTAACAGCACCTTTCCTCGCATTCCAATAGTTGGGCCCCTAAAATTCCAGCTAGAGACATGTTAAGATAATAACATGCAGTAAAACTCAGTATATACCAATTAGTTAATATATAACATAAAGGGATAAGTTAATTCTTATTAAGAAGCACCAGATGGTGCGAAAACCAGTTGAGACAAACTCTTTGCCCTTTACAAAATAAAATATCGATCTAAAAGCAAACCAGGTGTAGACCTACTCTATGTACCAAAAACCATCTTTCATAATAAATAAATAGCAACCTAAATGCAAAATGAGAATGCATGCACCAATATCTTCTGCTTTTAGCAGTGCTCAGCATGTGTTCACCAACAGAAGCAAGCAAACAGGGCAATGAACAATACACATCCAACTCAAGTCAAATACATGGCTTCTTGAATCATCGAGAACCATACAGCCAAATCCCACCACCCACCCCCATCCAACAAAAAACACACACACACCCAC
>CAVNYN010271790.1:0-30005 GCA_963692815.1 Nyctanthes arbor-tristis | reverse complement strand
GGATTGTATGCACTAATGATATCTGGATGAGTAAACAAATCATTATTAAAGAGCCTTACACGATGAATACTTAAAATGTTGATCGAACACAACGTTTAGATCAGGAGCGTCAACATTTGGAGAGTTAGGCACATCAATAAACGTGGTGAATTTGTAAACAGTTAGCGGGAACGCTGGGTGTTTGTTGTTGGACTGACGCTTCACCTTGGTGGAATCATTAAAATAAAATCGACACAGATGCGGTGTTGGGCTCCATTGGCCCACATTCTGTTTGGTGCCGAGCCGATGGTTGGTGCCCGTAAAATTCTAACTGTAGCGTGATATTTCTAGACTCATTAGAGATTCTCTTCTCTCTCAAAACTCAATTACACAACAAGCTCAAAGATTCATGGTTCTAAAACCACAAGAAAAATTGATATATCCAAATCACAATAAATAGCATCGAGAGATTATAAATTGGGAAGATTAGTAATGAACTCGCGCAATCATCCTTAGTCTGAGATAGAGTGAGATATTGATATATCCAAATCACAATAAACGGTTGTAAATCAGTGAAATGAACAAAGAGAGCGAAAAAATAATTAAAATGGCCAATGCAAAAGTAAATACATGAGTTTCTAAGGAAAATACAGAAACAAATTTAAAAAGAAATCTGATTACTACTTATGTTATTCTCATGTTATGGTATGATGGGGTATAGCAATTAAATATTTTAACCATATTATTATTATTATTATTATATTATGGTGTAAAAATAATTTAAGAAGTCACTTTTTTTACAATTAAATTAAAAATGGTGTTGGGTGGAACTGCCCCAAGAATGGTAACAATCCAATAAGGGTACGTAATTATATTTCACAAGAATAAATACATCAGGGGTTAATTAATTATTTCTTACATTAAAGAAATGTTTGGATGAAAACTGTTATGGGGGAACTTAATTAATTAATTAAATGACGTTAAAATGAGAACTCGATGAAAGAAAAAGTTGGGGACATGAATGAGAAAATGGGAAAAATTGAGTCCTACATTCAATAAAAAACAAAAGATGAGGCGTGAGAATTCAGAAGGAAAAAAATCGAAGTTAAGCTTTAAGTCTAAATGCAGTAATGAGCGATCAAAATGTGGCAAAGCCAACAACAATACACTGTGAAACTCAAGTCTAAGGGGAGTACGTAGGCATGCTTTTCTAAATATTAACATTTATAGTGTGTTTGATTGGCAAAAATTTTCCATGGAAAATGAGGGTTTTCACCTAAATTCCTAATTTTGTAGTATTTGATTTGCATTTTCTTCTATAGAAAATATTTTTTATATTTTGGTCACGGGACTATATTTTTGTATTTTTTATATTTTGGTCACCTAAATTCCTAATTTTGTAGTATTTGATTTGCATTTTCTTCTATAGAAAATATTTTTTATATTTTGGTCACGGGACTTATATTTTTCTTGAAAACAAGGAAAATATTTTCCTATGGGGGTGTCCTTTTTTTATTTTCTAGATAATTCATTTTTTTCTCGGGAATTTCACTTCCAATTAAACACGTTGCAATTCATTTTCTATTAAATTTAGTTACTAGTAATTCAATTAACAGGAAAATATTTTCTTTTCAACTAAATTCCATACTTATAATCAAAATGATTGTATTGTGTTATCATCGATATTTGCTTGTTTGAAGCTCATTATTTGCTCCAAATTTTCCAAAATTATGATTTCTGCTTTTTAATTTGACAACTACTTTATTACAACTCCAAATTTCAAATTTAATTAAATCGTCACCACTTATTATTTCTCTCTCTTCATTATTTTGAGACGAGAAATATGAGAGAGGAGGGACACATGTAGTTCGAATCGAGGACTTCTTCCTCGAAATTTGGTACTTAATCACTGTGTCACAATTCAAACTCTGCTCTCTTCATTATAATAATAATAATAATTTCTCCACAATTTAACCAAAAACGAGATCATGGAGCCGGGGAAGAAAGGGCTTCCATCTGACCGCAAACGTAGAAAAACAATTCGAGAAAGACAATGTCATCTCTATCAACTTAGGACCACCTTTAATCAAAATTTTCAGTTATTTTTTAACAACAAAAAATAAATAAATTATTATGTATGTATGTAAAATATAATGAACATATTGTTATCATTATTATTTTTGAAAATAGGAAATTAATTCTCATTGGATAATGAATCATTCATTACATCAGGCAATAATAATAGAGATTGCATCCAAGCTAAAGGAACAAATGAGATACATGAACTATTATACGATCATGCCCTAGGAGATATCTCATGTAGTATGAGATAACGCATTAGCTCCACGCTTAGCATGCTCCACCGTGAAATTATAACTTGTAGTCCTCTGCAACCTACAATCCCTCACCATATGATTATTATTTATAAAATATAATGAACCGCAAAGTATACACGTGGTATAATATTGCTTTCCCATTCATCATCACGTCACTCTTAAATTCAAAGGCGGATCTACGATTTTTTTACTTGTGGGTGCCATTTATAGTGTTATAGTGGTCAATAATGTGAAATTAGTTAACAAGCGATTGTTCATAAAGAAAGGCATATATTTGGGGGAAAAAAAGACAACAGTTTCTTATTTTGTCTAAAAAATCACCAAGTATATAAACATTTATTGTAAACCGAAATGAAATAATATTTTTAACGTGTTAAAGTTAGTAAAGATTCCCCTAGGGATTTTAACCAAAGAATAAATATCCTTAATTTTGTTTTTTTCTTTTGACAAACCAATATCCTTAAAATATTAGTAACAATAATGAGTGTTATGTATTTTCAGTTTAATTACAACAAACTTTTTAACTAAAACTCTCCAAAATTTTCTGGCATTCGTGCTGCCAGAAAACGGCGGCAAGAATGGGGGATTCACCCTCTCTTTTTGGCCACCGGAATGGATCATTCTGGCAGTCGGAATTGCGGCCGGAGGGGGGACGTGGGTTGCGTGGAGTAGGGGTAGGGGTGGGTGGGTCGGTTTTTTAGTTTTTTATTATTTTTAAATCTTTTAAGAAAAATTTAAAATGTATATAGGGGCTATAATTGTTATTTTGTTAAAAATTTTGCTAAATAGTAAAAATAGGGACGATTTGTGTGTATTTTTCAAAGGTTGGGGGCTGTGTGGTGTGAAAAAAAGGTTGGAGACGAAATCGAGACTAAACTCAAAGGTTGTGGACAATTTGTGAAATTAACCCTTTCAAAATTTTCTTTATAAAGTCCTTGATAATCCAATGGATAACTTAGAAACCTATTTCAAAATAACTTATATTATAAATGAAAACTTAGTTCAGTATAACTTAGAGCTAATCGACAGATTTATTTATTCTTTTTTTTGTGCAATAAAAATCCATTTATTTGCGTGATGCCAATAACTAAGACACAATGTAATTCTGTTATAATAATATTATGGCTAAAATTTATTTTTCTGACAGCTATGATATAACTTGAAAATCTTTGTGACTATTTTTTTAATCTTTGTTTCTATATCATTTATGTTACAATGATTAAGTTGTAGATGATGCAAATAATTTATTTTTTAGTCTTTTTCTCCATAGATGTGAAGCCTTTAAAATATCTACTGAATTCATATTATTTTTTCAGTTGATTTAATTATTATTGTGACTATTTATTGTTTTTTGCAATTAACGTAATGAATTTTTTTTATATGAAACATTGAGAATTTATCTCCCCGTACAACGTACGTGTTGAATACTATTTGATCGATATTTTTATTTGATGAAGATGATAATGAATTTTAGCGAAATTTTTGTGAACAAAGAGACAAGAAATCTACAAGAAGAAAATGAACTGCACAAAAAAATCCCTGCATTGTGATTATCTGATCTTATTTTACTTTTTAGGATGTCCCACATATATAGTCCTCTTTATATTAAAAAGTCTAACTTGCATTTCTTTATAAATATATGTCTATTTAATATTTTAATTATAACTATTAATTTTGTATTTTTCTCATAGAAAAGATACGTCGAAAGAGTACTTTCTTATGAGTATGAAAATTTTTATCTAAACAGGTATCGAGTGAATACGAGTATGTACACGCCCGATACGTATTATTAGACTGTTAACTAATAATATTAAATAAATTTGATGATTTAAAAGTGAAATATAGCAAAGCATTAATTGAGTACATAAGCAAGTAACTATTAATATAATATTAATAAAATATTAATTTAATAAGTCAAATACTAAATTAAAAATATATATTTATTATTTTTGCTATTCAAATATGATAATGTGTATTTGTCTAATATTTTATTATTTATTATTATTGAATTTTTTTGAAAATTAGTCTTCCCCTACAACGCACGAGTGAAAGACTAAATAGTTGCAATAGTTGATTGTGTTATGATTATTTATAGCGATGAAAATAGGGCCGGTTAGCCATACTCTGGACTCGTCGCATGAGTCTTGAAGTCACCCAGACCCACTCAAACATACAAATTAATTTGGCGGGTCAATGCAAGTTGAGTCATGGGACGGGTTGGGATGCGACTATGACCTACAAAAGGACTCATGAATTTTTTTCCCTTTCAATTAATGTTATGTGCAACGCATTATTGATTAATGAACGTAGAATAGAATAAAAACTTTATTTAGAATTTTAAAGTTACCAATATTAACTAATATAATAACATGATTCTTTCAATTCGATAGAAAAATCCTTTCAAAAAAATAATATAATAAAAAAATAAAAATAAACTACCACGGATTTAATGGTCGATTAGTCAAATTGCCATCTCTAATAATTTCTGTACATTTTTCTAAATAAATTTATTAAAAATAAAAAAATGCCTTATGGGTCACATGTCTATGGTGTAGGTCCAACCTAACTCGCACATGCCCTAAACCCACGGCGGGTCAGATAATGTTACCTCATACCCCTTCTTTTGCCCCAATTAGAATCATATTTGAGGTATGTCTCCACGGATTTATAAATTGATAGGTCAAATTGTCATCTCTAATTATTTGACTGCTAATTATTACAACTTTATATTGGTTAGACGTGTGAATTTGCACGATGAGTTTGGAAGAGACTAGAATTATGAACTCACACGAATATTCCATCGTAAATTGTAATTCACATATCAATTCGTAATTTTATACAATGCAACTTGTATATTATACTTTATTTACAAAATGATGTCCACACTCACACGTCAATTTTGATATGAATGTACACTATAACTCTACCCGTGTAACGCATGGGTGAAAAAAATCTAGTATGTTCTAAATCAGCTGATTTCCACAGTATTTATACTTCATTGTAAAGGCAATATATATTTAAGGATTCAGGTTGGAGTTATCGCAACTCAAGATATTTATTCATTTGATGTAACTAGAGAGATCATTTTATGATTCTTGGTTATGATCATGGCTTGTGGGGGTAATCCAACATTAATCCCACTTCAAATGTTTTCTTTAGCTGCCATAATGAAAATAGGACCGGGTCTTTTTGTTTTCTGAACTCTCAATGTTCAGAAGTTTTTATACAGTGAACGAGGGCAATTAGGGTGTCCACTTTAATTTGAAGATCATATTGGACACGACGCTCTTCCGATCTCTTGATATTTGACAGGCATTGATTTGTGATGTTTACATCCCCTAAATGTGTTGTTAATTGTGTGATATTATATTTAAAAGTTCACATTTACATTTAATTTAGTGAAGTGTAGGTTAAAATCCAAGTAGGAACCAATTTAGGCGAATTCGGATCAAATGAACAAATTACATAGTTCGGGTGATGCGAATCAACATGCAGAGACTAAGATATCAAATATTAAAATTTGTACCCATGATAAATCATGGCAATGGAGGCCTAAATGTGACAAAAGTAGGGTCAAATCGGAGGTTATAAGCTTGAATTATGTGAAGAAGTGTTCAAGTCGACCGAAACCGCGTGTCTCAAGAAATTTTGGGCCACAAAATTGTAATGCTTATGATTTACATGAGAGTAAAGTAGTCCTCAGAAAGCTTATCGATTCAGGAGTCCAACACAACTTTCGGATCTCAATTCCGAGTTCCTAGTAAAAGTTATGCACGTTGGAACACAAGCTGCCAGTAGAATATGGCCTCATGGAGCTTGTATGTGCCCACACCCGTGTCCAGATTCGGTAGAATCAGCACAAAGAGTCATGCGGGCCGTATGTTAATCTTGTGCAACCGCACCGACCTACACACGTGAAATTCCAATTTTTGTCCTTATTTCCTTAGAACTCTTTTTACGCTTAAATTTGTACACGATTTTTAGACTTTATAAAAGGGCGTCTAACCTAGTCTTCAAGAGGGAGAGATAATATAGAAAATACCTTAGAAAAAGGGGAGAAAAACACAATACCTTCGAAGGCTTGGGAAGAAATTCGAGATTCAAGAGAGTGAAGCTTGGTGCAAGAGTTCTTTATCTTATTCAAGATCTAATTACCTGGGTTATGCGCTTTATTTTCTTTGTGTTTTTCATTCATGATGTGTAATTTATTTTAAGTTAGGACAAACGATGCAACCTAGTTGGGACCATAGTCGTGTTTTTCATGCTTAATTTATTCAATTAATTCTTATGCTAAATTCTTATTGATATATTATTTTGTGTTCATCTATGTGGTCAATGGATGAATGAGTGTATGGACTTTTGTTGAACTTGAGAGAGGAATATTTAAGTTAGCTTATGTAATAAGAATCATTAATTTAGACAAGACAAAGAGATTTACTTGTGATTAGTTGATCATCGTGGGGTGAACTTCGGGAAGGCTTACATGAATTTCTTATTGATTAATGCATTTAAGAGTGTTGTTAACGAGCTCACTTAGAGATAAGTGAGGAGGCATAATTAAATAGGATTGACTAGCTTCGAGAGTGCTCTTCCGATCTAGTTAATTTCGTAAAATTCGATCGGTAATATAGATTAGTTGTCGCTAGACTAGGTGGTCCAATTATGGTTAAGTCGTGAGTCCTAACACATATCCATCATATATTTCCTTCTAAATTTTTGTATATATTTTAGTTTCTTAATTTCATTTACTTTTGTTTATTTATTCTCTTTTTTAAAACTTAAGATTTGATCATTCAAATAAAGTTAGTACTGATAATTTCAGCACTCAATCCGATCATTGTGGGAAAGATCACTCGGACTCATTATCCACTCTATTACTTGTTCGACCCGTACACTTGCGGATTTAACAAACATATTTTACATGAACAAGTTTTTGAAATTTATTCAGTGATGTTACAGTTTGTTTCTAGGTACGTACATTACGTTAAGATGACATAACTATGTTCTAAAGTGTCTTTGAGCTAATTCTATCAGTACTAAGTTTGAAAAGAAGATAGGAGGATGAGAGATACCGGTTTGTAAGTTGACTTGGAAATTTTACTTGAAATTTACTGATGATATTGCTCCTAGTGATTCAACAAGAGTTTACCTCATCTACTCCAAAATATAGTGGACTATTGTCTCTATTTTCTATGACTATTCCGTAGTTACAAGATTGCTTTTCATGCTAAATGCTAGTGCATGTAGCAATGCTCTTCAAGTGGAAATCAAGCTCTCCCTATTTTTTGATGTTACAATTTGTTTCTAGGTGCAACATTGATTATTGATGTCCTAGAGGAATGACTTACTACATCTTACTCTTCTGGTTAAAGGAGGACTTGGGAATGGACATATAACAAACACTCAAAGACTTAAAAGGCATTCAAAAGATGAACGACTCAGCAATAGAGGTGCACAATGTAACACCCCACAAAATTTTAACAATGAAGTAAGCAAAATGATAATATTTTGATAATGATGGGAAACTACTTGAATTCCAAAGATTTCACGATTATGGCTCAATTGAACGCCAAAAAGTAGAATGTGACAATATAATCATATCGAATTGCAAAGTTGCAACATTGCCACTCAATTGAATAACAAAAATTGAAATATGACAATGTAATTGTATTTGAATTGTTACTCAAATGAATATTGGTAACATGATTGATATTTGAACAATGAATTGGAAGGTAACTATTGACATTGCATTGATAAGGATTGACTAACCGCATAAGGTTGCGGTATTGAATAACGACGTAAATTTGTATTAATACATTACAAGACTCAAAGATTGTTACTCAAGAAATGTCTAAAGACAAGAACGTGGTCGTTGATTAGTATGATGTGAAATGCAACCGCCGAATTGTAAACCCTAATAAGTTGGAGGTCTTGAATAACATAGATCAGAGTGCTTTGACTTTAATTGTAAGACTACTTAAAAATAAGGACTGTCCGAGCACTTGGCGCCATATTGTGCCACATGTCACGTTCTGACTGGTGGATCTCAAAGGTTTATTAAAACCATTTAAATTCAGATATTTCTACCAAATATAAATAGGGGAGGAAAGGATGGAAATTTCACAAGCAACTCAACCCTCCTAAGACTCTCCCATCTGACTTCTCCCTCATTCTTTCCCTCTCCACATCCTTTGGCCCATGACCTTGTTTCTTGAGCTCTTCATAATATAACCATATACATACATATACATAGGAAAATTCGTCCAAAAACACGAAAGGGTAAAAAGCAACCCTTAAAACCTAGCAAACCTTAAGTGTTATACATGGAAATGACCCCTCATCATATATATAATGAATACAACTTGAAATGCCACTTTGATCGAGGAAAATGAAGGTTCTGAAGGCATTTGTCAACAACTCAAAGAATTTTTGGAAAAATTAAGTTAAAGAGGTGAGTAACTATAATACTTTGATTCCCTTTCTACATATATAAAGTTTTGATAAGATAAGCGTGTATTTTAATTGATGATTTCCATAAGACAAACATGGATTTTGATGCATTATTATTGAAAAAAAGATCGATTTATTGCATTTGTATCGCTAGTTATTGCTTTACCCGTTTTGTATTGAATTACTTTGAATTATTTCCTGCACTATGACCTATTCAATAATCCCGGGATAGGGAAGATTAGTGTGGTGTTTGCTTTGAATTGGAACTTCGGTAAGGGTCAGTCAGGATTCATTGTGGATCCACTTAATTGTACATGGACATGATTGAATTGATATGAATCTTGCACGCACCACTGGTAGTAGTTTAACTAGTGATATGTCTCTTTTGTGCACTGAAAAGCTTTGTACGTGCAATAATTTTCTTAAAAACGAATTTTACAAGTGAAAGCGGGATCAAAGGGTTGTGTTACTCACTGAGCATTTCGTACTCACTTCCCATTTACTACAATTTTTGTAGATGATTGAAGATTTTATATTGGAAAAGTAAGGCAAGCCATGAGTTGGAACATGCTCGCGAAGAGGAGTAGAGCTGTGCATGTAGTGCAAACCTGTCTATGAATTGAATACGAAAGCAATTATGAATTTAATACCCTTTTGTATTAATGAATATGTCCACATTTCTATAAATGTATTTCTAGTAACTGGAAATTTACCTTTTAGTACGATAGCTTTCCAATGATTTGTCTTAACTAGATTAATTTTGCTTGCTTCGATAATCAATAAAATATTTCTATTGAGACAATTTGTTGTATTCTTTGCATTTTATTGAAAAATCTAGTTTCAATAATTCTTTAAACTTTGACAACTTACTAATTCAAGAAATTAACTTTATAGATTGTTAACTTGCTAGTTTAAGTAACAAGCTTTATTTTGTTAAACTCTACAAGGCAAAGATACTTTGTTTGTTTTGTACGTCCCGTCCTCGCTATTTGTATTAAAGCTTCCGCTACAGAATTTGTTAATCAATATGAGATGATCGAAAATATTGTAAAATTAGCGGACCGTGACACACAAACTAATTC
The DNA here is from genome assembly GCA_963692815.1 of Nyctanthes arbor-tristis. NCBI lineage: Eukaryota > Viridiplantae > Streptophyta > Magnoliopsida > Lamiales > Oleaceae > Nyctanthes > Nyctanthes arbor-tristis. The sequence goes on along the minus strand of CAVNYN010271790.1, from coordinate 20,158 downwards.
TTTTATGATTAAACTATAAGGAAAAAGAAAAACAATAAGAGAGATTAGAAGACAGAGAAACACGGCTAGAAAAATTTACGATGTTTGTCTATCGCATTAGAGAAGTTAAATAAACCAAGCTACATGTGAAATTCAATTAGAGAAATAGCATTAATTTGCCCTTTTCATCCTTTAGAACTGGTATTTGTTTTGGAATATTGACCTTGATTCATGTTCAAAAATAACCAGGTAATCAAACAACACATCTATGTTTCACATGATGTTCTTTTTTATTCCAAGATTTGTCAGCAAGAGACTTGATTAATGTCAAGAAATTCGCACAAGGTGTAATTGATCATGCTCAATATTGGTTGTCAAAGTGAATGATATTGCACGTAATCTTGCTGGATTGATTGGTGAAGTTTTTTATGCTAGTTTAATTTCTCATGCCAGTAGTTTCACAAAGTTGGCAAAATGCCCTAATTTAGATTCTTGGTGTTTTCTTGGCTGTATTTGGGTATATCAACTTTGAGATATACGGGTGGTACTTAGAGAAAAATACGACTAGTCACCAAAAACAAATTGTTGTCCGCTCATTGTATATCTTTCTTGTGCAAAGACCTCTTGGTAATTTACAAATATAGAATAGTTTTGGTTTATACACTATCCGAGCTTGAGACATTTGAATCAAATTGGTTGTATTATTCTTGATGGCGCTATTCGAATATTGTAGTCAAAATGCTGGTAGGTCTTAGAAGGATTTTGCATTTTTTTTATACGAAAGGATTTTGCATTTTGGACCATTAAAAAATTATAATTTTTTGCAAAATCAAATTGAGCATAACCAAAACAAAATCTATAGAAAATAGAACATTTTACAATCAAACCTGATCAAAGAGGTGAAGAAAAAAGAATCCTAAATTATAAAAAAAAAAAAAAAAAAACTGAATATGCCGTATCCGAATATTATATCTTGTTTACATAGATTTATCACTAGGGGGTTTAGAGAGAATCAAACTGTGTAGAAATAAGAGGCAAAATTTTACGAGTTACAGTTAGTAGTATAAATATCGTCAGGAAGCCAACAAACAAGTTAGAAATTAAAAATAACAACCATCGTAGCATGGAGGCCCTGAACTCTCTCTCTCTCTCTTTTTTTCTCTCTTTTCTTTTCTTTTTTTCCCGGGCAAACTATGGAGGCCTGGAATTAGACATTAACTCAAGTTATATCAATAGTTTTTTGATATATTTTTCTGAAGGGAATCACCGAGGAAAAGCAGTATACTAGTTTTATTGGCGCATGGTACTGATAGAGGTATACAAGTAACACAACAACGCCAAAAGTAGTAGACGATAGTGATACAGTTTATTCAAAAAAAAAAAAAGGATAAACACTCATTACACGTTCGCCGGCAAAGCTTAACTGGTGTAATACATGGGGTTGGGAACCTTGAAAGTTCGTTTGCCGGCATGTGGTCCGAGAATATCGCTCCATTGGTCGCCGGAATTACCCAAAATTCTGTATCCTGCTTTTACAAGTTCTGTCCTCTTTTTAGATTTGTACTCCAATGACGAGCCACTTTGTTCCGATTCTCCCCTGTACCAACACGAAAGAGCATCCCATTAGAAAAACGACGCTCTTCCGATGAAAAATTCAACAATTAATTTGTCTGTTGAAAAATAATAACAAACCAAATAGAGGAAAATATTTTGGGTGTTTACTTGAGAATGAGCTTTTCCCACGTATGGAAGCCTTCTTTCTTTAAATTGAGTTCCCTGGCCTCTCTAACGTTTTCTCTGTGTCCTGATAAGAAGACGATCTTGAACCCCAGTTCCAGCAATGCTTCGTAAAGACGGAGCGATCCTGGCACAGCTGGAGCCTTTGCCTCCTTGATCCACGCGTGAAATAGTGTGCTATTGTATGGGTATTTTCTGAAATCAAAATACAACTTGATCAGATTAATATATTAAAAAGAAAAATAAAATAAATATGCAATACTTAGACTAGGTATGTATCCAACTAGATAGACGTATTGAGCACCACAACTCTATTTTAGCTCTTATTTTTTTTTTATTTTTATTAGGTGATTATTAGTCTTGCTCTTGGAATTGGCGTCTAGACGTTATTCTTGTTAGGAAAAAAGTGTGAACAAATCCCTGTTAGTTAGACGTGAGGGTAAAAGATGAATTTATAAGAAATTGAACTACTCTACTCTCAGATTGGACCTCAATTCCTTACGAGTGGTATCAAAGAATATATATGGTGATATCATAATGTTATAGTATTTACCCAAACATGACATCAGAGCGAGAGTAGTATGGGAGATTAGAGAGTGTAGTTTCGTCGATATCAAATACCCAAATGTCCTTGCCATCACCAACAAGTTCGAGGCTCTTGGCGTACTCGATTGCACTCTCTACTACCATCTCACAGTCGTAACGGTATTGCTTGCCCTGCATGTAGTTGCCAACATAGTTTTGGCAAAGTTGGGGTAGTGTTTGAAAATCACGAATGTTGTTGGTTTCGACCGCCAAGCGCCAGCTAAGGCAGTTGACGACGTTAATGTTGGAATGGAGAAGACGGATTGGGTTCATTTCGCAATTTGAAGATCCTGCATTGCAGGTTGCAACTATGGTTGCCAGAAACAAAAATGCCACCAACCCCATGTTTTGCAGCTTGTGTTTGTGTTTGTGTTTGCGTTGTTTCTCTACCCCGAAATTTGGTGCTTTATATAGTGTTTTACTACCAAATTTAACCCCCCTTTTGTATTTAATTACTTGCTCACCCTTGATGTGCCAACAAAGTTAGTTTTTCTTAATTAATTAAAAATACAATGACACATGAACAATTTTTATATACCTCTTCCGTCCTACAAAGATATTCTATTTTCACACAGATTAAGAAAAATATAATTCTTTTCAAAAAAAAAAAGAAAAGAAAAGTGTAATTAATGTTATTGAAAAAGTGAAGTTTATGTGCATTTTCCTAATATATAATTTCTTTTACTCCTAATTATCTCATTTTTAATAATTCTATTTTGTTAACAAGAAGAAATAGAATTATTGAAAAAGAAGAAAAAGAAAAGTGTAATTAATGTTATTGGAAAAGTGAAGTTTATGTTTATTTTCCCAATATATCATTTCTTTTACTCCTAATTATCTCTCACTCCTATAATTCTATTTCGTTAATAATGTTAAATAAGAGCATCTATGAAAACTAAAATTCCAACTATATTTGAAAAGGAAAGTGGCCAATTTTTATGTGACAGAAGAAAAAAAAAAGTACATGCATATCTTTGGGGGGCCGGAGTGAGTATGTCTTTAATAGGTAACGGTAAATTTGGAAATCATTTTTTTTTTTTTTTTGGATTCAAATATCATATTCTATAGCTTTAAAAATGAAATTTAACCCCTTTAAAAAAATATATATAGCCATTGAAGATAAATAATAATAATGATTATTTAGTCAATATAAAAATAATGATAATAATATTTCAAAAATTTCAATAGTATATTCGATGCTTAAAAAATTAAAGAATAGCACAACTCTTTTTTTTTTTTTTTTAGATTTTTTATTTCTTTTTGTTTAAATAGAACGACTCATATAGCAAAAAATTAAATGATTGTACTACAGTTGATGGATTGATTAGTCAACATCATGTCATAAAAATAGGACCGTCCTTATTTTGGAACGTGATTTAATTCCTCATTTCTTGATAACATTTTAGTGGTCCTCGAAAGTTTTATAGAAATTTCAAAAATTATCGTATGCCATGTATTACATGTCCCAACCCAGCGACAGTAAATTGATGCCATGAGATGCCAATTGGTGACGTGGATGTGGCCATGCACGCCCGATAACAGACAACCACCGATAATAGGACAATGTTTTATTTTCGTTATTTGTCTAATTTTGAGGTTCATGGGAGCCAATGGTGGGTGCCCGTAAAATTCCAATTGTAGCTTGATTTTTCTATACCCTATAGATTCTCTTCTATTCAAAACTCAATTATACAACAAGCTCAAAGATTCATGGTTCTAAAACCACAAGAAAAATTGATATATTCAAATCACAATAAAGAGCACCGAGAGATTATAAATAAGGAAGATTAGTAATGAACACGCGCAATCATCCTTAGTCTGAGATAGAGTATTGATATGCCCAAATCACAATAAACGGTTGTAAATCAGGGAAGGGTTAATTTCACAAATCGTCACCAACCTTTGGGTTAAGAATCAGTTTCGTCCTCAATTTTTTTTAAGACACCCACAGCCTCCAATATTTGATAAATACACACAATCGTCCATTTTTCCACTATTCCATAAAATTTTTAACAAAATGGAGATTATACCCCTTAAACTTTTTAAATTTTTTTAAAATAGGTTTAAAAATAATTTAAAAAAAACATCTAACCCACCCCACTCTACTATCCCCCTTCCCCCTCCCCCAAGATTGGCCGCCGGAAATAGCAGCCAATGCTGTCGTATTTGGTAGCATAAATGGGGGAGTCTCCCCCATTTTGTACACAAATTTGGGGGGAGGAGAGGGGGACTCCCCGCATTTGGGCAGCATTTTCGGCAGCCAATCTTTTGGAGGGGGAAGGGAAGGGAAGGGAAGGGAAGGGAAGGGTGGGGGTGGGTTGGATGTTTTCTTTTTTTTTTTTAATTTATTTTTAAACCTTTTTTAAAAAAAATTAAAAAGTTTAAGGAGTATAATCGTCATTTTATCAAAGGACGATATGTGTGTATTTATCAAAGATTGGAGGCTGTGGGGCATCTTAAAAAAAGCCGGAGACGAAACTGGTTTTTAACCTAAAGGTTGGGGACAATTTGTGAAGTTAACCCATCAGGGAAATGAGCAAAGAGAGCGAAAAATAATTAAAATGGCCAATGCAAAAGTAAATACATGAGTTTCTAAGGAAAATACAGAAACAATTTTAAAAAGAAATCTAATTACTACTTATGTTATTATCATGTTATGGTATGGTGTGGTATATCATGTTATTATCAAAATATTGTATTATTATGACCGATGTCTTGCTTGTTTGATTGGAGCTCATTATTTGCTCCAAATTTTCCAAAATTATAATTTACTTCTTAATTTGACAACTACTTAATTACAATTCTAACTTTCAATTTCAAATTTAATTAAATCTTTACCACTTATTATTTCTCTCTCTTCATTATTTTGATACAAGGGGAGGGGAGGGGAGGGGAGGGGCATATATAGTTCAAATCAGAGACTTCTTACTCGAAATTTGAGCACTTAATTAGTGTCAAAATTCAAACTTTTTTTTTTAGGGAAAAAAGTTTTTTCAATTATAGAATCTGAAAGAATTACATCGGAAATGATCAAATGAGGAAAATAAGACCATTCAATAACAGAATAAAAGAATCTAGCGGCCTTAGTTAGTGTGTGTGCAACTTGGTTCGCTGATCTTCTATTCCAACTGAAAGTGACTCTCAAATTCGCCCTTGCTAGAAGTCGACAATCCTCCACAATCATGCCAAAATACGAATTCAAACAAGCTCTTAGTGTCACAATTCAAACTACTCTCTCTTCAGTATAATAATAATTTCTCCACAAGTTAACCAAATAATGAGTTCATAACCCTGGAAAAGAAAGGGCTTCCATCTGACCGCAAACGTAGAAAAACAACACGAGAAAAAGATAATGTCATCTCTATCAACTTAGGACCACCTTTAATCAAAATTTTCATTTATTTTATAACAACAAAAAATAAATAAATTATTATGTATGTATGTAAAATATAATGAACATATAATTATTATTATGTGTGTATGTAAAATATAATGAACATATTGTTATTATTATTATTGAAAATAGGAAATTAATTTTCATTAGATAATGAATCATTCATTACATCAGGCAATAATAATAAAGATTGCATCAAAGCTAAAGACTTTTTTTGTTACTGTTGTTATTCCTGTATACGCACGGGTGAAAATTCTAATTATAACAACACCAAATGTCTTGTATTTGATCAAATTCAGAGCATACTGAGCCACTTAATAATAATAACAACGTCTCAACAACTTCAATAGTAATTTGAATGATTGTCCTGATTGGGGGAAAAGAAAAAAGAATAATTGCACTATCGTTCATTGATGGATTAAAAAGAAAAAATCGTAGCATAGAAATATGAGAATGACTTGCATAATGTCATGTCTATAAAATTGGGACCATCTTTATCTGAAACGTGATTTTTTTCTCGTCTAGATAACTTTTTTGTGGTCTTAAAAAATTTCATTATATTATGGAAGTTTCAAAAATTATTTTACTTACAATTGTATGTGATCTATAACACATGTTCTCTGATCTTTTAACTCCGTTACACGGCAATGTTTAAAAACTTCTCTCATTATGTATAGAGCTTGGATGGTAATATGTGGTAGGGCAATATTAAAATTTTAATTATAACACAAAATATCTGGTATTTAATCAAATTCAGACCATACTGGGCCACTTAATAATAACAATGTGTCAACAACTTCAATAGTAATTTGAATGATTGTCCTGATGGGGCCCAAAAAAATTGAATAATTGTACCACCATTCATTGATTGATTAAAAAGAAAAAATCGTAGCATAGAAACATGAGAATGACTCGCACAGTGTCATGTCTATAAAACTGGGACCATCTTTATCTGAAACGTGATTTATTTCTCCTTTAGATAACTTTTTTGTGGTTTTAAAAAATTCCATTATATTATGGAAATTTCAAAAATTATTTTACTTACAACTGTATGTGATCTATAACGCATGTTCTCCTATTTTTTAACTCGGTTACACGGCGATGTTTAAAAACTTCTCTTATTATGTATAGAGCTTGGATGCTAACCTGTGGTAGGGCCATGTGTTTTTTTATTAGAACATATAAAAATTTTAGAGAGATATGAAAAATAGATATTATTAGGTGACATTCTTATGTGATATCCTTGTATTGAAAGATGAAAAAATAGTCATATAATCACCATTCAATAAATGTGTACTACATAAGAATGTCATATATTAATGTCACTTCTATATATCTCTTTAAAATTACTCTTAATTAGAATATATATCATGAGACTGGTTACAGGGGCATAGGCAAGGGTTGGCCACCTTTTGCCGGGCCATAGCCTATTTTGAAAAAAAAAATTGTACTTTTTGACCTTATAAATAATTGTAAAAAAAATTAATATATAAATTATTATTAATCTATATTATTTGCACACTCTGATATCGATAGCTGGCTCCTCCCCTGATTGATTACTTATAGAATTAGCTGTCTAGTTTTGACGTAGGACGGAAGTAAGGAATATCAACAAAATTCTTGAAAATAAGAAAATTTTAAAATCCATAAAGAACACGAGTAAAAACTCAAGATATTTTTATTGAGAATATCAATAAGGTTTTTTTTATTCATTATATACAGGAGGATTATAAATACACAAGAAGTGAGGAATATGCTGTAAGAGAAACACTTTGGAGTTTGGAGTATTGCAACGCAATGCAAATGTGTAGTGTTGTGTTGGAGTGACTTGAATGAGATATATATAGATACATAAAATGCATAAATCTCAATTTTCTCTATCTTCTTTCTATTCTTTTTTACATTTTTACTTCTCTATTTTCCCTTTTTTTCTTACCAATGTCCTTGACACTTTCTATGACATTGGTAAGAAAAAAAGGGAAAATAGAGAAGTAAAAATGTAAAAAAGAATAGAAAGAAGATAGAGAAAATTGAAATTTATACATTTTATGTTTTTATATCTCTCATCTACTTTATCTCAAGAAAAAAATCCTATTAAATAAGAAAAATTAGAGAAATTAATAAGAAAAATTAGAGAAATTAAAATTCTAATAAAATAATTAAATCGTAGTCTTATTTTGTCCTACATCAGGTTCTATATCATTTTTGTTAATAAATATTCAAGTTTCTCAAACCAAAATAAAATTATGATTTGTCCAAATCACAGTAAATAGGTGTTAAAGAGATTTCAAGTTGGCAATTCAAAGTAATGAACACATGCAAAAATCCATAGGAGAAAATAGACAAAAATGTTAACATGTCGAAATTGCAATTTTCATATAGAGACATGCGTGTCTCTCTTATCGAGCATTCCACTTTATGTCGTGCTCAGCCAATTAACTAAGGGATCTCTGCCCCCCTCTACACTTCACCAATTTTGCTCACTTGAACACAACTCCAAAGTGAGTTTATAGAAGGTTAAAAAACTCATATGCAAGTTCATGTATGACACAAAATAGGATACTTTATTTACATTACATCAAAGTTGTATCACAATTTTTAAATAAATAAAAGGTTGAATATTTGTATCATATGTTCTAAAAAACTTGTACAAATCTCATTTAGGCGACACTTATACTTGAAACTTGAACTCGATGCATCGTCATGCCTTATACTTTGTTACGCATTCATCACTCTTTATTACGCATTGGTCCGCTTAAGCGCGCCTAAACTCGTAGAGCTCAAGATTTCACCTTGACCTTTTTTCATACATTATACTTTTTAAAACATTAGTTGTTGCATATCAAGGCAAGAGTTGGTTAGGGCATGCCTACCCGCACCAAAGAGTAAAGGACTAATCTTAAAGGACCATGCAATAAATATTTTATTTCAACCTTTTTTCTATTTAAAAAAAGGAAGAAGATTCTTCCACCAAAGATTATGTTGCAAATAATTCTTTATATTGTAAATTGGCTATTATATCTTTGTAAGTTTTGCTAAATGTTTTACACATACAGTATTTTTCTTAGATTTATGTATATGCATATAGAGTTTGTTTTTAAATCACAAAAGGGAATGAAGGGAGGGACACATGGGATTCAAACATGTGAACTTCCAATAAAAGTTGAGATTTAACCACTAGGCCAACTCCTCATCCCCATATGCATATATAGAGCTTTGTTTCTCATAATAATATATACCAATTTCAATGTTTTTCTATTTATTTTTTAGATTTTTTTATTATTATTGTTTTAAGGAAAATTTCATATATTTCATTAATATTAGAATTCAGTAGATCTTCTGAGAAGCTGCCTCAGTCCAAAGACAGAGGTTAGGACTTAGCACAATAACAATTAGAAGATATCCGCGGTATTGGCTTGTCTTCTTGCAAACAATCAATATGATTTAGCATCCATTTCAAAAAACAACATTGTTGCTATTTTCGACTTGGGTATGAATTCCCCCTTTCATTGCTTAAAACTCTATTCCAACTATATGTGATGCCAATATACACTTGTACTGATGTTAGATTTCATATAGCTTGCAGGAGTTCCATTCAGGCACCATACATCAGGCAGTTATGGCATCATATGGGCTATGTGGTGTACATTGGTGCACGCCACATACACGCTACATGGGCTATATGGCGTCATAGCGTGCTTGATGTATGGTGTTAGATCAAATTTATAGCTTGCGGGGGGCTTTGTTAGGAATCTAGGCCAATAGCCCGCCCACCTATACCAACGTTGTTTGAAGAGAGACAAACAAAAATATAAAGCATGTGACAATTTTAAATGGATTGTCAAAAGTTTTCACTAGATGATTAAACTCGCTATAATTGTATAATATTTTGCTCATCAACCCACAATCCAAAGTACTACAAGAAAAATATTCTTAACCTTACCACACCTAATTTTTTACTCTCTGAACAAACCCTCAAAGAGTTACAAGAAAACTTTCAATATGCTAGATTTACCAATTTTTCTCTCAAAAACTCACATCACTCCTACACCAAAAGATGTGACCTGGTTATACATGTAAACGTTAATTTCAAAATTCTGAAACACAAATACGTCAAGATCTTACAAATATTATTAATAATAGCAGTAAGTTTAATCATTTCTGATTATTATTTTACTGGTGTACAATACTGGTAGTTGTAAGTTCTAATAAAAGAAGACAAACATTAAACAACGTTGTCAGAAGTTTGGACGAGATTCGAAAGTAATAAAATTTTGGTAAGTGTTTTGTTATTTGAACAAAAGAAGAAATAAAAAGTTAAGCAAAACTGACATATGGTAAGATTTTATTTTTCAATATATGACATTAATTTTAAATCAGTGACAAACACATGGGCGACATGTCAATACCTCTTGTTCAAATAGATAGAATTATTGTTTAAGTAAAAGGAAGACAACCTTAAAGAACTTCAACAGAATAGAGTTGTGCTGATGCTTAATCAACGTAATACAACGGGTCAGGAACTTTGAAAGTTCGTTTGCCAGCATTCGGCCCGGAAAGATCACTCCATTGGTCGCCGGAATTACCCCAAATTCTGTATCCTGCTTTTACAAGCTCTGTCCTCTTTTTAGATTTGAACTCCTGGGTCGTGCCCTTGTCCGATTCTCCCCTATACGCACACCAAATAGTACCCGTTACACATTTCTAATAATTATCTTGCTTTGGACATAAACATATTTTACAATTTTTTTAAATTAAAATAAACACTATGCAGAGACAAAAAGAGTTTGCGAGTTTACATGAGAATGAGTTTTTCCCAAGTGTGAAAACCAACTTTCTTTAAATTGGTTATCCTGGCTTGTCTAACTTTTTCTTTACTTCCGGTTAAGAAGACAATCTTGAACCCAAGATCCAACAATGTATTGTATAGACGAAGCGATCCCGGGACTGCTGGAGCACTTGCCTCCTCGATCCACTCGTTAAACAATGTGCTATTGTAAGGTTTTGTCCTGAAATCAAATATATAGAAAACAATACATGATACCTGATAAGACATGTCAATTAAATCAGACATACGTAACTCTGTTTTATTTTATGTTGATTATAATCATTACTCTTAGGATTGGTGTCAATATCTAACCAATCATTCTATTCAAAAAACCTTGTCTTTCAACGAATTATATGTGAAAATTGTGCATCTAATCTGAACATGGGGATTGCGATATACTCCATCTGTCCCGTAACGATAGTCCCTTCTTATTCTACAATATATAGGAAGGTTCAATAAACACGGTTGGAAAAGTAATATGATATTTGAGAAAAATTTTTCTTACATATTATTATTATTACTAATAACAATAACAATTCATATTAAATGGGGGAGTAAAAGAAATTGGACTATGATATGAGATTGATGAAAAAAATGACTATCTTTACAGACAGACAAAGTAGTATTTACCCAAACATCACGTCAGGGTTAATGTAGTATGGCATATTAGAGAGTGTAGTTTCATCAATGTCAAGGATCCAAATGTCCTTGTCGTTACCACCAAGGTTGAGGCTCTTCGCGTACTCGATTGCCGAATCGACTACCATTTCACAGTCGTAGCGGTATTGCTTGCCTAGGATGTAGCTAGCTATATAGTTTAGACAAGTCAAGGGCACTTGGCCAAAATCACGAATGCTGTTAGTTTCGACTGCAAAACGCCAGCTAAGGCAGTTGAGGCCATCAAGCTGGTGGCTGGCAGCACCGGTATGCAGCCGGAGAAGCTGGCAATCTGCACTGCATGTTGCAACAACGGTTGCAAGAAACAAGAATATTGCCAACCTCATGTTTTGCAAATCTAATCCTCATACATTGATGGCTGTTATATAAAGTGTTTTTTTTATAAAATTTGACCCCGTTCTGCATTTAATTAGTTATATTCGGTCTTGACGCATCAACAAAATAACAACAATAGCAGTAATCACATAGGATTTGAGGATTTCTTTATATAAGAAAATTAACATTCATTTTTCTTAATTTGACATATGCACAATTCTATATATATTATTAATAGTTTGTGGTAAATTTTGAGGATTTCTTAATTTGAGGATTTCTTTATATAAGAAAATTAACATTCATTTTTCTTAATTTGACGTATGCACAATTCTCTATATATTATTAATAGTCCTTATATAAGAAAATTAACATTCATTTTTCTTAATTTGACATATGCACAATTCTATATATATTATTAATAGTTTGTGGTAAAATTTGAAATCAAAATTTTTTTGCTTAAATTATCAAATTGTATCACTTTAAAAGTATATCTTAATCCTCAAAAATAAACTGAGATATTTATATTAATACTAGATTTTTACCCGTGCGTTGCACGGTTAGACATCTTATCAAAGTATCTACGTAAATATCAATATTTAGTTTTAATAAATTATGATAAATAATAAGTAAAAATAAATTTTCGTTTCTATTGGGATTATCTTACAATAAATATAATGTACAGTAAATTGAAAGCAATTAACCCAATCTAGTTTTTCACCCGTGTGATGCACGGGAAGAATAATTCAAAAATTAAAAACTAAAAAATAGAAGGGATAAACATCAAAGTTACCGTATTAGTTACCACAAACTAATCAAAATGATTAAAAAGCCCTCACTTGAAGCATTTTGAGCGGAAAAATTTCAGTCAAATTATACCATAGCACCTCTCATTTTATTAATATATAAATTACACCTATTGTCTGGGAGTGGTGATGGGATACACGATGAAACACAATCGAGCTAAGCTTTGAGACGTAAGTACAGCTTTTGAAAATATTAATATTTAATGATAGTGCTACGCCTCTTTTTTTTTTTTTTTTTGAGATATTCCTTATCTCTATAGTGTTTTAAAGGTCTTAATAAGTTTATTTTATTGCTTTATTTTACAACAACAAAAACAGTTATATAAAATGATGATACGATTTAAGTACCTTTATAATCAAACGGAGTTCATTTTTTATAATTAAAATTTTAACATGTAGAAGATTTTTATTAAAAGGTAATAATAAAATATGAAAACGAAATTTTCACCTAAAACGATAACAAATCCAATCACTTTATTTAAATCGTTGAAGAGAAAACATATTTACTAGAATGTATTTTTTAAATAATGATGAGTATCAAATTGGAAAGCTCAATTTGGAGAACCTTCCAAAAGCTTCAATAAATATGCATGATTCTCTCTCTCTTTCTTTTTTTTACACAAATGATTGTACTACCCTATACATTGATTGATTAGTCAACGTCATCTCTATAAATTTAGGACCATCTTTACTTGAAACACGATTTATTCTTCGTTTTTAGATAACATTTTAATGGTCTATATATCGGGGACCATCTTTATTGGAAACATGATTTATTTCTCTTGTATAGATAATGCTCTAGTGGTCTTAAAAAGTTTCATCATCTCATGCATTTCTATGTTATTTATTTATAGAAATTTCAAAAACTACTTTACTAACAATTCTATGCGAATCGCCAAGACCCAGTAGTCTGATGATATTCTAGTTAAGTTTTTAAACTCTTAGTTAAGGGTTCAATTCCACACTATTACAATCCCCTCTGTAACATAAAAAAAAAACAATTCTATGTGAATCAGTTACATACGCTCTATCTTTTAACTCAATACACTAAAATGATCAAGAACCTCCCTCATGATATATATGCAGAAGCCGGCATGTCATAGTAGAAGGATTTTATTTTATTTTTTATTTTTTTATTTTTTTGACGTCATGGAATCGGTTCCTTATAAAACCATTTGTCAGGTTTTATATCATTTTCATGTGTAAAGATTCACGGTTCTGAAACGACAGAAAAGTTTGATAGAAAGGTAGAAAGAATACAAACAATCAAAAATAAAAATTAAATGCAACCTAATTTACTGTCATTAATGCTATTATATTATCGTGTAATGTAATGGCACACCAACTATTGAGAACTTATGTTGCAATTAAAATGGTGTTGGACGAATATTCTATAGAGGCCATGCAGCAAATTTTAGGAAAATAATTAAGGTAAAGAAGATTAGTAATATTTTTAATTATGTTGTAAAACTGTGGAACTACCATAAACCCAGAAGATGCTATCATTTGAATATGGACGTTCAAGTTTAGCTGCTGTGTGTGGGTAGAGCTCACATGAGTTGACCTGCATGGTCATGTCAGTATTAGAACTTGATGTGCCAACCTAGTTAGGTAAACATCTGTGTTAACTTAGAAGTATAGAAGTGGTTCGAGTTTGTATTACAGTAGTTGGATGCTTAAATTACTAAGTAAGAGACGTGGATTCGAACCACACCATCCCTCTCCTCCCATATCTACCCCTTGTATGTTTCAAAAAATAAAAGGGGGGGGGATGAAGAAGTGTATAGAACTGGTTTATCCCAAAAAATTTGCTCGCTCAATTCAATTTAAGCTTGAAAACTTTGCATTACCACTTAACCGCACTTTACTTTCTTTTATACTTTAGCCTCACTTAAAACTACTTGGATTTGAAAATACTTTAAAATTTAACTTAACACTTAATCATGCTTTAGGCATTTATTATTTTGCTTATAGAATAGTTTTCTTAACAAAACTAAGAAGTCAAATGATGTATTCAGTCTTCCGATCTACTTCATTTTTTTTTCTTTTAGGTAAAAAAAAAACTATTATAGAAGAATTGCAGGGGCGTGAAGTTGAATCCAGTGTATGGAAAACATTACTCGAATGTCACTAGACTACATGGAGTGAAATATTGAATCTTTTTTTTTTTGAAAGGACGAAACATGTATGGCTATAATAATTTCATATATGTTGCAAAAATTCTAAAGAATCTATGATGGGTTCTGTTAATGTATCCATACAGTTATAAAATATAAGAAAACAATAGTAATTTTTTAATTGTTTTCTTATATTTTATAACTGTATGAGTATATTAACAAAACCCATCATAGGTTCTATAGATTGACTGGTCTATGTTGAGATGGAGAAGCCGGTTGTCAGGGTGATTGTGAATCGCACAATTTTTGTGAGTAACGACCTTGAGTAAATTTCAAAGAAATGGAGCAACACATACCTTAGAAAACAATGAATTTAATTATTTTCTTCATTATTTTTTCTCGGTAAACCAAGAGCAAAATGTCAAAGACATTGTATGTACATTTATTCCACTTGCGACCTTGCAGATGAATAGTGATGCTATACTTGTTACGAGGTAAATTATTCCATTAAAAAGCCAACATGGACAACTATACAAGTCTTCTAATTAGCTCATCATCTTCGAGGAATCATTCACTTCTCATCAAACACTCATCTCCTTACCACTTTAGCTTCGCAGGAAAATACTGCAATATCAACGTAAGTTACCATTTTGTTTATTATTATTATTACTACGCAGTCTAATCATGTTCTGTACTGTGTACCAAACGTGCAGTAGATTGTTCGGTTAAAGGAACTTCATCTTACCTTTTCAATGAGGGAGAGGTAGTATGGCTTGACATTCTCCACATCAACTGTGACCTTACTCTTGCTATATAAATCATACTTGCTGCAGGGGAAAACAGAGAAGGAGGAGAAGAAGAAGAAGAAGAAGAAGAAGAAGAAGAAGAAGAAGAAGAAGAAGAAGAAGAAGAAGAAGAAGAAGAATATGAGATGCGCGTATAGGAATGAAATCTCGATCGCTTCTGTATCAGCAATAAGAATTTTCTTACTTGAAGATTTTAAGCCATTTCATATTCTCCTCGTCGTCTTTGTTCATCAAGTGCTTGTATGCTCCCTCCCTGTGAAGAGCTGCACGACAAAATCATTTTATCATCACCAGGCAATCCGTGTGAATAATAAGTTATCTTCTTAAATCCTTGCGCTGTGTTCATGCATTTTACTAACCATAAAACGAATGGAATCTGATTATGAAAAGAGCAGCAGAAGGCAAAGTTGTTTTATTTGCTTTTGCCACCTGAAAAAGATTAATAACAACCGCATTAAAAAACCCGTGCTTTTTTTTTTTTTCTTCAAGGGATGGCACAAGAATGACAGTCCAAAGGTTTTAATCAAGTACCATATACATGTAGTCGTCATGACCCCATGACATCAAAACGTTCTGCAGTCCGTAACCTTCACTATAAACTCCGTATTTCGTATTGTACTCGGGGTTATTGAAGTCTGGATTTTCCATGAAATACTATAAAATAACAGAGAATAAAACACACTTGAGACTAGTTAATAAAACACGTTTATATTATAGTTGAGTAGAGTGACATATATGTAGGTGAAATCAAGGGAAGAATACCTTGTAATGAACAATTGATTCATCAAAAGCACATCCAACTGGGAAAGTGTCACCTATAGTAATGCACACAACAGGAAAGCAATTAAAAGTTTGGTTCTAGACTCGATTTAAAGCTAAGCCAAACATGCTCAACTCTGTTGCTAATTAATCCAAAAAAATACTCACCTACAACAGCCCATTGAGGGAGCTTGCTGAATTTAGGATGAAGGAGAATCTTGCCAAGATCTAAGACCAGAAAAATCATTATTTGACTATGAAGAAGTAATTAGGTGCAGAAAGAGAGAGAGAGAGAGAGTAAAACATGCCATGAAGGAGGGCAGTCAAGTGTAGCCAATCTTCATTAGGATGCTCTTTTCTGATGGCTTCGGCGGTCTGCAACAGGTGTTGTATTTGAGGCTCATCCAAATCGGGATCGCTTTCATCAACAATATTGTTGAGAAGTTCACAGCATTCCCATATGCTCATTTCGGCCTTGTCCAATTTCCCAAACTCTTCCCTCATCTTCTTCACGAAGTCATAAGTTTGGTTTATATGATTCTCCTTGTAAAATTTTTCCACGCCTTCCCGCCTTGCACTGTCAGCATTATAATCCCTGTTTCACATGGATTGGTTCAGTAAGATCACAAGGCAACTCATCTTTTTTACATTATTACGCATTAATTGTGATTCACTACTGTGCATCGGACATGCATTTGCTTATAGAAGGGGAAGGACCTGAAAGTGTGGCCAAATGCATTGGTACACGGGACTACGAATCCCCCATCCGGCGCCTGCTCTGTTTTCGTTTCAGTCTCAGGGCCTTTGTTAGCCATAGCTTCAGTTTCTGTACCTCCAAACCAAAAGATACATAAAATTATAAACAATCTATGATTACAAAACAATAACAATGCCCATATAAATAATAATAATAATAATAATAATAATAATAATAACAACAACAACAAATGAAGCATTTCTTCCGAATAAGATTTACTCAGATCTACTAGAGCATCGAAAGGAGATAGAGAGAAAAAACCATTATTATTACCAACGTTAGGCAGATCAATCAAGACTTTTTTCTAGGATGGATATGCAAGCTAGAACAATATCAAGAAGGAAATGCTGATTCTTCTTTATTTTGAGAAAATTATATATGAAAATGCAGGATTAATTCTTGAATTTTTTTTATTTTTTTATTTTTTATTTTTATTTTTTTTGTAATTTTTTTTTTTGAGGGAGGATGACTCCTATCTATATTATTATATGAACAGAAAAGAGGTACTTATAACTAGTAGAAACTACTTCTCTGAGAAATCGGAGGTTTGAAGCCAATCCGTGAAAATATGGCATCCATTAATCCTCCTCCATACCTAGTACAAATTATTCGGAATGACGATTCTCTCAAGCAAAAAATTCATCCACAACTAGTGGATGAAGAATATAAAAATGATCGTCATTTATACCATTCCATTCCAATAAAATCGTTAGGGTGCTATAAACAATTTTGCCATTGATTTTTTTTTTTTTTTTTGCAAAAATAAATGCCTCTTCGTTACGTTCCCATTGAAGTTGCATCACAAGGGCCACCCTAACTACATTTATTTATGCGTTGAAATTGAATCGTTGTTTATTGAATTTATTCCTATATAGCCATCAATCCAGTGATTGTATGATTTTACATCAATCTATCAATAGTACTCTTTAATATTCTTATAAGAAATAATATTATTTATTGTGCTCCCTAATGAACTACTCTCATATTAGTATCCAGAAGAATACAATCTACTCCAAACGAGCCTCTAAATATGTTAGTATATCAATTATGATTTCGAGGAGACATATATAATTGTTTTAATTTTGTAAATTTTTGACGGGTTTTTAATTTTGTAATTAATACTCTAGAATTTCATTTTTTTAAACATATAATACTCCGGATTATGATATATAATGATTCAATTTAGATAGATATGTTATAATTAATCTAATAATTAATGTATAAGCAGTTGCATAGCATAGTGTATAATATCCCGACTTGGTATAATAATAATAATCCAATTTAGAGATGTTTGTGGCACAGTAAAGGTGTCAGACGTGATGTTAGATCATTTTTATCATTCTAACTCGTGCTAACTCTAATTTTATTTTACATAGGAGGAATGATATCTTTGTTGTTTCTATATCAACAATAAGAATTCTCTTACTTTAAGATTTTAAGCCATTTCAAATTCTCCTCGTCCTCATTGTATGCTCCCGATCTATGTACAACACCACTAGGTATCCATAGGCAATCCTTGTGAATAATAAGTTATCTTCTTAAATACTTCCTCTCTGTTCATTGTACTAATTAGTAACCATAAAACGAATATGGAATCTGACTATGAAATGAAGAGCAGAAGGTAAAGTAGTGTTATTTGCTTTTGCCACCGGAAAAAGAGTAATAACAACTGTGTTAAATAACATTGTACTGTCTAGTATAAAGGATAGAATTTTGTTAGCAATTAAGCACGCGATCGTGTTTTCAAACAAGTACCATATACGTGTCGTCGTCATGAGAACCCAGTGACATCAAAACATTCTCGAGTCCACAACCTTCAGTGTAAACTCTGGATTTGGTATTGTACAACTGGGGTTATTGAAGTCGGGATTTTCCTTAAATGGATGCAAAATTGGAGAGAAAAGAATACCTTATGATGAACAATTGATTCATCGAAAGCACCTTCTGAACAGTTTCTGTACCTCCAAACCAAAAGAGAAATAAATTATAAACAATCTGTCGTTACAAAAATAATGCCCATGTAAAATATAGAAATGATCTCCTCCCAGCCCTAGTGGCGAGGACGTTATCTTGAGTGCTAACGTGACAATATTACATCATCAATTCATTCCGTGTAATGATAAAAAGACACTGCCACATCAGCACCGATGCATATAAAATAAGCATATATATCGAGAGATGGAACGCATATATAGTGACAAGCAATTATTACCAAGGTTAGGCAGAAGTGATCAACGAGGGTTGTCATCTTGGATGGATATTACCTGATCTTGTGCTTTCGTGTGTCTGGCTAAGATTTCAAGATCACTTGTTTTCAAAAGAGAAGTATGTAAGTACAATTCACATTTTTAAACCCGTTATATTTGCTTGTACATGAATTATTAACAACAAAAAAATTAAAAACCTCCTGAAACTTTTGTAACAAAAGCTCCCACTTGAAGTGGACTATATAGATGCACACTACGTGTATTTCAAAATCATATAGCGTGCCTTCATACAAACCACATATCGTGAGTTTTTTTTTTTTTTTTTTGAATGAACATATCGTGAGCTTTGAGCACTAACAATCCCATCTTTTCAGGGTTGACTGAATGCATTTAAATTGAGTTAACTCAAATGTTGGATTGAACAACAAAACAAGCATTTAACTTTGCAATTCAAAAATTAAAGAAATGAGAAATTTGTGAAATAATATTTAAAAACGGTACTCATAAAGCTTTTACAACTACTTAAAAGAAGAGAGTACATCTCCTATACAACACTTGTGCCCGCCCAATATATTGTGTATGGATTCCATTTGTATGCTGCATGCATGTATACAAAAATATTTCCGGGAAAAACTTATAATACTTTAAACCATCAATCTATAAACGCTATTATAAATTGTCACGTGATATTATCTTATTGAAATATTTTTCTGAAAAAGCCATAAAATAGGGTCGATGTAAAATTTTTATTTTTTAAATAAATAATTAAATAAAATGATATATCACATGATACCGGTGAAATATGAGCTAATCTTATAAATGGATGATTTATAAGCTAAGGACCGGCCCACGTTCTCACGATATATGACCGAGAAAGATAGAGCTAACTTTTTTTTTTTTTTTTTATTTTTTTGGTTGGGCACAGGAATATAGGCCCATGATTTGATTTTAATTTTCTTTTTTTTTTTTCGGACGGGATCCAGTTGGTTTGTTTTGACAGCACATTCCATTTGACAACAATCATTTATAAACGGTCTCATTAATAAACAAAACAATAATTGTACTTTCATTGACACTTGCCAAACACATAAGAAACGTTGGTACTTTAAGAGCATCGATCGATACCTGCCCAATACAAAATTCACATATGAGTTTTTGAACACAAATAAATAATAAATTAGGGTCTTTAAATT
>CAVNYN010271789.1:0-18374 GCA_963692815.1 Nyctanthes arbor-tristis | reverse complement strand
TTTTTTTTTTTCGGACGGGATCCAGTTGGTTTGTTTTGACAGCACATTCCATTTGACAACAATCATTTATAAACGGTCTCATTAATAAAC
Source organism: Nyctanthes arbor-tristis (assembly GCA_963692815.1). NCBI lineage: Eukaryota > Viridiplantae > Streptophyta > Magnoliopsida > Lamiales > Oleaceae > Nyctanthes > Nyctanthes arbor-tristis. The sequence continues at coordinate 18,284 of CAVNYN010271789.1, read as the reverse complement.
AAAACAATAATTGTACTTTCATTGACACTTGCCAAACACATAAGAAACGTTGGTACTTTAAGAGCATCGATCGATACCTGCCCAATACAAAATTCACATATGAGTTTTTGAACACAAATAAATAATAAATTAGGGTCTTTAAATTCACATGTAAACTTGTTATTGACCATAGTCCTCTTAAAATATCAAAACTTGTTGGCTAATTATATTGACACTACATTTTTTTATAACCACACTACATTTTTAATTACATAATTTGTCCTTAAATATAACTATTTATTGAATTTTTGTCTCTAACTTTTTAAATCAAATTTCATTCCCGACCTATCATTCATTAGTATATCTTGTATTCAATTAAAGTTCTATCCAAATATTTTGATGGAAAAAGTCATTAAATATTTTAAATGAGTAAAAAATAACAAATAGTTAACTGCAATTATATTTTTTTCTCTCATTTGAATGTATACTAACAACAAAACTTGAATGAAAATTATTATTATTTGATGTAAGGAGTACTAATTGATTGAATATTGTAGAGAAGATAAGAGATAAAAATTATATAGATATAGATGTAACAATACTTAAAGTCCATGAACTGTTAATATAAATAAAGTGATGTGTTTTTAAAAAAATATAGTGTCAATATATTTTCCCAAATTTTTTCCCTGTTATTTGTTTGTTTAGGCTTTATAACACGGGTGGCAAGACTAGAGCACTAGCTCTGCTCGAAATAAGCCAGCGATTGTAAGCATGTTTCGTTGTTTAAAGAAGAGACTTTATACCATTGGCAACTAAAAATCATTACGAATCGAGTTGGTCCATGACCCGTATGAGTTATTATTATTACTATGAAGCTATTTTTTTTATTATTAAAGAGGAGACTTTATACCATTCACAATTAAAAATCATTATGAGTCGAGTTGGTCCATGACCGTATGAGTTATTATTATTACTATGAAGCTATTTTTATAACTCCAAATTTATAACTATACTATTTGTTAGGTATTATGATTTGGTTGGTTAAATTTTGTAGAAAAATTAAAAATTATTACTTGATATGAGGGAATTAGTATCAATAATAGTGTTAGACAGAAAAAAGCTTTATTACTCCCAACATACTGAACCGGAATTTGATAATCCCATTATTAGATTCACTCTATAAGAACCCATTTGGTTAAATCTATAAAGTCAATTTATAAAAAAAACTTATAAAGAGAGAAAATGAGTGGTCGATATTTAATTAAAGTTTAAAATATGTGGTAATTGTTAATTAATTGTCAAATCAATAGTAAGTGAATTTATAAATAGAAAAAATAAATTAGGCCAAACGGCTCTAAAGTAAACGAGTTTGACTTTACAGAAATTATTTATTATTACGTGCTTATAAGGTCGAGATTGACTGCACGATTCTTTCGGGTTTGATTTTTCCTACAAAAACATGGATTTTTATACTTAACAAATAAAGAAAGGGAAAAAAGAAAAAAAGGAAAAAGAAAAACACCCTTCCTTTCACGGAACCTATCCCGCATATCCTCCAATTCCGAGCATTCCTGCAAAAAGCCAATCTGTTTCGTGTTCAGATTCTTTCCTTATCATTTCATGCATATATTGATTCAATCATTTTTGTGGGTTCTGAGTTGACGGGTTCTGGGGGGACCCTTTTCTTTGGTAGACTGGAAAATGGAAAAATGATTTCATGAAATGGGAATTTATTGAGAAAAAGACCTCAGTGTATTGGTGGTGTTTGTGGAATGTCCTCAAAGAAGAATATTGCGTGTAAGCTCGCTTTCTCGTCTGATGAAATTGCAGCCAAACAGAATCCACAATAGAAAATTTATTAGGAAAAAGACTCTGTATATTGATGGTGTTTGTAGGATGTCCGGAAGGAGGAATATTACGTACATTTTTGCTTTCTGTGCTTCGTCTTCCGTGTTCTCTTGATGCAATTGCATTTGCAGCCAAAGAAAATCTTGTTAGTTTGAGTTTTGATCGTCAAGATTGTTATTTTCGTGTTGAGCCTTTTAACTCATCAAATTCCGTTTCTCTTTTGATAGGAAGAGGATAAGGATTACAAGAATGGCTTATCGTATTAGCACGAAGGCTTTTTCATTATCCTCTTCCCAACCTCCTCTGGCTCAGAAATTGTCCAATGATCCTGTGACACAAAAAACTGCACGCAGGGTTACGTGCTGTTACCAGACACATATTGGAGGTTACTGGCGAAATGTGATCGTGTTATGGAGCAAGGATATGACAAGTCATTCTTTGAGCATATCTGTTGCAACCATGGAAAGTGATGATCACCAGACATGCAAAATTGACCTTAAATCTTGGCAGTTCTGGACGAAGAAAGGGTACAAAACCTTTCAGGTTGATGGGAATCCATTGGATGTCCATTGGGATTTTCGTTATGCAAAATTTTCTGGTAGTCCAGAACCCTGTTCAGATTTCTATGTTGGTTTAGTTTCTGATCAAGAAATGGTGTTACTGTTAGGGGATTACACAACAAAGGCCTACAACAGAACGAAATCAAAAGCAGCCGTTGTTGATGCAATGCTTATCAGCAAAGAAGAACATGTATTTGGGAAGAAATCTTTCTCCACACGAGCGAAATTTGATCACAGAAAAAAGGAGCATGAAATTGTTGTAGAGAGCTCAACCTCAGGCCCTAAAGAACCAGAGATGTGGATTAGCATAGATGGGATTGTGTTGATACATATTCAGAATTTGCAGTGGAAATTTAGGGGAAACGAGACAATCTTAGTTAACAAACAACCGGTTCAAGTCTTTTGGGACGTGTATTCTTGGCTATTTCGTATCCCGGGTTCAAATAATGCATTGTTTGTCTTCAAACCAGGTGCACCAGAAGTCGATAATGATGACAAAGAGGAAAGCTGCAGCCATGGCGATGGAAGTGACTGCAGTGGAGATAGCAAGTATTATTCAACGATAAGCTATTCACAGGCCTCAAGGTTTCGTCTTTTCCTGTATGCATGGAAGATTGAGTAAGAGATCATGGGTATAAATGCAGAAGAGTTCCAAGCTTTACATATATTCACCAGAGTTTATTCTCTGAAGGTTAAACTCCTGATTCTTGTTGATTTTACAATTTTCTTGTGAATACTTTTCTCCCGGAAATGCTGAATTCTGTCTGAAATTTTGGTTCGGACTGATTCTGCATTTGGCAAAATCCTGTAAATCAAAAGCAAGCACCATAACATAGAAATTATGGTGCATGTTTGGCAATTGATATCAAACAAGAGTTTAGTTCTTTTTTCTTCATCTAATACCATGAAATCTTCTCTACCAAACATATTTATACAGATATCATTCTCTGATGAATTTAGAGTTCTTAAATTTTCCATCTTCTATTATTTCCTTGACGTTTCTCTGTCCCTTTTTAACTCGAACTACGTTGCATTCAACTCGAAATTACTTTATTGTTGAACGTTTCTATCCAAATATCAATTCTGCTTGTATAATCACACTGACGCTTCTACAAGGACATGATGAATTAGTTAATTGGTGGATGAGTTAATGTTGGGTCCAAAAATTAAATTTAATTTGTTAAACATCCCTTACCTTCACTAATTTCTTTAAATCAAAATTAAATGATTTCACATTTGATACCGTGGGAAAACATTGAATTGTAATGATTAATTTTGTATTTCTTGTCAAGATACTATCGCTATTGATGTATTTGCAGTTAATTAGATTGAAAACAAGTAGTTCCAGAGCACACAAACTCTCTATCTCTCACAAAATTTTGATTATCATGAAGGAAATCAAATTTCAAATTTAAGCTTTTCTCTAGAGGAATTGAATCTGTTTACATTGATTGGAAAAGAACTTGGTCTTCTGAAGCTATATGATTTAGGAACTCTTAATATCTGTAAAATGTTAAATATTGGAAATGCCGTTTAATGTCAATCTCGTCCAGGGAATTCATGGTTTTGTAGTTTGGCTCGGTAATTCTTATATAGGTTATCCATGGATATTGATTGCTATTAGCAAACAAGTTCAAACGTCTCTTGTTTTCTGGAGATGTTGCAAAGTTTATTGCAGGCACAGAATGGGGAAGATGATGCTGAAAGCCTAGGAATGTGCTGATGCTCCAGCTTGTAAATTGAAAATTGAAAAATGACAGTCACGGAGGTTTTCTATTCTATGAGATCTAGTCCTAATTTTTCTTTGGCAGTATTCTTATTTTATTTTTAGTTATGTTATCCTATTGTAATTTATAAATTGGTTAGTGACTTCTGTTGGTTTTTTTCGCCAACATTTCATCTGAAAGTATACTATTGCCTCTTGGTACTTAGAAGGAATAATTGATGTTGGACGCAATTGATAGGTATTATACATCACTGTCTCATGATATTATATAGCCTCAACTTGTCAATACTTAAATAGTTTGTGGCCTATATATGCATCATGTTTTGTGCAAATGCATATATTCTATGAGTAAATTTTGGGGCTGTACTTATATGTGAAGAATGCTATACTAACCTGATTCATGTATTTTTATTTAAATTATTCTACATATAGATTCATTAGCAAGTTTCAAATCATTGGTTTGTAGAATTTTCTGATTATAAATGTATTTGCAAAACCTGGAGAAGTAATAAGCTTACCTACTGTTTAAGGATGAAGGCCTCATTCTTTTGTATCATCAAGCCTATTGTTCTCATCCACAGATAAGTTTACTGTTAAGTCACAATCAAGTGAATTTCCCCACACATCCTGATCTCAGGCAGTTGACTTTTATGCCTTATTGACAATGGAAGTACACGTATAAAGTCAGATTGACAGAGTTGCTTTCAATTATTCTTTTCCCCAAGTCGTAATGCATAATGATCACTTAGATGTGTATAAGATGAGTCACCCGCAAGACTTGTATGTGACTGGCTGAATGTGGATCACAATGTGTAAATTTGTTCTCCTAGAACTTATTGTTGTTTCTGCTCTTACAGCAACTCTGATCGATGGACAGGAAGATCAATCAGGTATTTGTATTTGAGTCGGAGTCTATTTCCCCTGGAAGCTATGATCTGATGCTTATTTATTTTTCTCCCTCCATTTTCCCCAGGATTTATTAGTTTAGACTGTGGATTAGATGATGGATCCCCTAACACTGATCCAACAACTGGCAGACATTATATTTCCGATGCAAGCTTCATAGACAATGGTGCAAGTAAGAACTTATATGCTAGATACCAGAACGACTCCCTAGAAAAGAAATTCTTGAATCTCAGAAGCTTTCCACAAGGAATGAGGAACTGCTATACCCTAAGTCTTCCTCAAGGCAAGGGTAATAAGTATTTGATAAGAACAAGTTTCATGTATGGAAATTATGATTCCAGGAGTGAATTGCCAACATTTGATAGATCGGAAGAGCAGATTTATGGGATACAGTTAAATTTGAAAACGAATACACTCCAGTAAGCAAGGAGATTGTACACATCCCTTCATCAGATTATATAAATGTCTGTCTTGTAAAGACGGGATTAACAACCCCCTTAATATCAACTATAGAACTGAGGCAATTGAATGGTAGCATGTATGAAACAGAAAATAAAACTGTACAACTCATTGCGCGGATGAATTTTGCTCCACTATCTGAAAGATTAATCAGGTTAGTCATGTCTCCTTTGGCTTGATATCTTCTTTGGTTCATGGAATTTTCTACAGTAAATACTCATTTACCGCCGACACACACTAATATGTGATCAACCTTGCTTAGGTACAAAGATGATACTTATGATCGCATATGGACACCCTCAAACCCCGCCAACAATACCATAATGGGTGCGCAGTATACCATTTATAGCAGCATGGACTATTTTAAGCCACCATTAGCTGTCATGAGGACTCCCATAATCCCTGAAAATGCTAATGACTCCCTTTCCTTCTATTGGGAATCTTATAATCTCACTGATGTATTTTACATGTACTTTTATTTTGCTGAGATTCAAGAGCTAAGTGCTAATCAATGCAGAGGATTCAGCATCTTTATAAATGGAAAGTCCTGGTCTGGTCCAATTTCTCCAACTCATCTTTCTTCATTTACAATCTACACCAACAAGTGGTTCACAGTGACTGGTCATTCCAAGTATGCAGTCACGCTGAATAAAACGGCAAATTCTACTCTTTCACCAATCATCAGTGCCGCAGAAGTTTATGTCCTGAAAGATTTCTCTCACTTTGAGACATATGACAAAGATGGTGTGTGCATTTGTATCAAGATTCAATTCATATCAGTAAATATTTTCAGGCTTCTGTTCTTTAAGTCCATTTTTTTGTTTGAGTATTTTTCTCCAGCTGATTTTACATCTTTTCCTTGTGTATGGAATGAAGTTTCTGCCATATTAAGCATTAAATCCTTGTACTCACTGCAAAGAAATTGGCAAGGTGATCCGTGTGCACCTATGGCTTTCATTGGGGATGGTCTCAGCCGCAGATATGTTTGGCTCAAGTCCCCTAAAATTACATCTCTGTATGAACACATCTAATTCTGTTTTTCTGCAATTTATTAGTATGCATTTGAGTGCCTGAATTCATTCGTATCGAGTTTGACGCAGTTGATACAATATTAAAAATTGCATCAGGAACCTGTCCTCTAGTGGATTGATTGGAATGATAGCTCCTCAAATTTCCGATCTCACAATGTTAGAAGTATTGTAAGTAGATTGATATTATGAAAGCTAAAATACGGTGCATTTAGAATAGACCTGAACTTGATGATATTTTGATGATGATTACCATGTCCCTTTCCTTTAGGCATCTGTCGCATAATAATCTAACTGGAAAGGTGCCAGAATTTTTGGCTGAACTAGAATCATTGAAAGTCCTGTAAGTTTCTTGTTATTGAAACAACTTAATCCTCAATCTCTATACTGATTACTCGTTCTTACTTTTTGTTTTTTTATTGCAGGAACTTGAAAGGAAATAATTTCTCATGGCCAATTCCAGATCAACTCCTCAAAAAATCAACTGTGTCACTTAGGTTTACTTTGTTTGCAGAAATAATATTATGATCTGAATGCAAATGATAGATTGACGTCTCTTATTCTTGCTTGCCAACTAGATATTTTGTTGGTGTATATACAGATCCCTCCCTCTCCCTCCCTCCCTCTCTCTCTCTCTCTCTCTCTCTCTCTCTCTCTCCCGTTTTTATTCATTTATTTATTGAAGCAGATCTCAGTTTCGACCAAAAGATTAAGCTGCCATATGTGTGTTGAATCTGTTTTCATGTATAGGCTCATTCTTAGTTTCTTGACTTGGGAGTTTTCTATCACATCTAGCTCTTAATATGATGAACCTTGGATTTTTGTTTTATTTCTTTACCAAAGACCTTTTCTTTAATCTAGAGAAGTCAACAATAATATTTTTCAGAGACCTGTTAGCATGTTGATTAAGTAATGCTACATCTAGTAGGTAATTATTTTTGTTCTGAAGTTGAGAATATATACTGCATACCAAGTTATGGGGTGACCTAACTTTATTATTGCGATAAACAGTATTGATGATCCAAGCAGCCATATAGATCCGTCCCAGACTCCAAATGTAAAGAACATAAAAGTTCCAGTCGTAGCATCAATACTTGGAGCATTATTTGCTCTTCTGATTGTGTTAGTCACCCTGTGACGGATTCGGGAGAGTCAAAAAAGAGGTAGAGGAACATGTCTGATGAACACTTTGAAGTGTAAAATACTTCTTGGTATTATTTTTTTATATTAATTCATCATATATATATATATATATATTTTTTTTTTTCCAATTTTGTGGTGTTAGTAAAAAGTAAGGTGGGTGAGGTGGCTGCCAACAGATCAAATGAAACTGCTTTTAAGGTTAGGAATCAACGGTTTTCATATGAGGAGGTTGTGGAAATCACAAACAATTTCCAGAAAGTTATTGGGAAAGGTGGATTTGGTACCGTATATCATGGCCTTGTAGGTGACATTCAGGTTTCTGTAAAGAAGCTGTCATCTTCATCGAGTCAAGGATCAAAGAATTCCTAACAGAGGTCCATATCTTAGTGTGCATGCAAGATTTTATGTACTATGTATAATATTAAATACATGCACCAGTAATTTATCCTTGGTCTTTGTAACCTTTTACATACCCCACCCTACCCTGGCACCCACACCATCCGAAAAGATCCCCTCAAAAAAGAAAGGGGTTGGACGGATGAGTTACTTTCTGCAGTCAGCATGCTGATTCCTACAATAAATCCCTGGCCAAGCTTCTTATGAGCGTGCACCACAGAAATTTAACTTCATTTCTCGGATATTGCTACTAGAGTAACATTATGGCAATAATCTATGAGTAGATGGCTAACGGTGACGTGGAACATCATTTTTCAGGTACACGGGATCTAAACATTAGAGCAAACGTATCTCCTTTTTTTTTTGTTGGGGGGTGGGGTGGGGGTGCAGATTTAGATTATAAGAATCCAAGTACCTTTCTCTCCGTTTTCAATTTATAAAATATAATCTTTGGGTTTGCAGATAGGAACCCTTACGTTCTAAGATGGGACGCAAGGCTTCAAATTGCAATTGATGCAGCACAAGGTCATTTATCGAGTGGAAACTCTTTCTTGTATGCCGTGCTCCTTTAGCTATAACTGTAATTTCTAATTTAGTAATTTTGCAGGATTGGAATATCTGCACAATGGGTGCAAGCCGTCAGTAGTCCACATAGATGTGTGAAGTCCACGACCATCTTGCTGGATGAGAATTTCCAAGCAAAATTAGCCGATTTTGGGCTATCCAAAGCTTTCTTAAATGACAATCATAGTCATGTGTCAACCATGGTTGCTGGGAGTCCAGGTTACCTTGATCCCGAGTAAGTACTCTATTCTTAGGGTTGCCGACGTTCTTTTACTTAGGCAACCTTAAGGTGTACTCTTCAACAGCAATTAAACAAAACTTGTTTCAATAAATTTGGAGTCAACTGTATTGGCCTTGTAGCTTCTGGGTTTACTACTAAATTAAGCAAAATATTAAGTCCTTAGTACCTGTAACACATCATGTTAGTTTCAGCCTACTCCTACCTTGTTTGACCTATTGTATTGAGATTGTATCACTTGAAGTCTTAAGAGTGTCCCCACTACCTAAGTCGTCATTTCCTCCATTATCTTCAATTTGTAGCGCCTCTAGTTGTACGATCATACATCTAATTTAACATTCTAACTCAAACATGTACATATTGTGACGTAATGTTGATGAATTTGCTCCGACGGGCAACTGGGACCAATAATCTTGGAGCTTGAGTTTAGGTTTGGTACACCGGAATAGACTTGATAAATATTAGTATTTAGTACAAAATTGAATATATATGGTAGGAGGTAAATGGTATTAACAGAGATTGAGGAGGATAATATAATTTTTATTTTCTTAAAACGTTTTTGTAGCATGAATGAAATGGAATTAAATCATATAAATTAGATAGTGTAGGTGACATTCTTTTGAATCCTTTAATACCACATGCTTTCTGGCATCCATATAAATGGCTACTAAATCTTTTATCTGGTCTAAACATGTCATAAAGGGATGTTGTAGTCATACTTAAATCCTAAATTCTCCTCTGTTTTGTGTCAACTGGATTTAATCCTTTACATTGCATCATCTCCTATTCTTGTTTTCACTATAGTATGATCTTTGGGTGTCTTTAGATGTTTGTCTCTGGAAAAGGTCTCACTCTCATTGAATTTCCCTCCTATGGAAAAGTTATTCAACTTTGGAATGATATTGATTAAAGTTTCTTTGTCTTTATAGATATTACTCAACAAGTCAGCTATCTGAGAAAAGCGATGTTTATAGTTTTGGAATTGTTCTCCTAGAGATCATTACAGGTCATCCTGCAGTAGCAAAAAGTAAAGAAAAGATGCACATAATTCATTGGATAAGAGCAATGCTCCACGGAGAGGATATTCACTGTATAGTTGAAGCCAGGTTGCAAAGAGATTTTGCTGTTACATCTTTGTGGAAGTTTTAGAATTGGCCATGGCTTGTGTTTCTCGAAATTCCATTAAAAGGCCAAACATGACTTATATGGTGGCGGAATTGAAGGAGTGTTTTCTTTTGGAATGGTACCAATGAGCCTTGACCTTGAGAGTTCATTTGGTCCCCGAGCAAGGTAATGGTGGACTCTTTGTGCATGTTTGGCACAGACAATGATGAGCATTTTTAATTTCTTTTCTTCCTTTATGTTGGCCAATACTTGTACTGTAATATATTCACAATACTTTTCTTCTGATTGGTCTTGTGCCATTACAATGGAGTTTATCATTTTTAGATAAAATTATTTTCAAGAAATTTGGTGTAAATAAAGCGTGGAGACAATGGAATGATCTATATCGGTAAAGCCTCATTTAAAGATATATGGAGAGAGAACTCCGAACTTATTTACCTGACCAAAAGACAACCAACATTTGATAACAAGCAAATACTATTAATTTAAATACTTAAACCCTAAAACATGCCTAATGAGCTGACTTAAACTAAAATATAGGACACATGATAGAATGAGCTGAACTTAGAGCATCTTCAATGGGAAAGGTCAATTGGAGCTTATTTGCCAAAAAATCAGACAAAGTCGAATGCATGTGGCATGCTGTCTTGCAATTCACCGCCTTTCCCTCTAAACCTCTTTCCAATGCTTTTTGGTCAATTAATGGTGGAGAAAAACAAAAAATAAAAGGGAGAGAAGCTTTAATAAAATATAATATTTATTAGTGACTTGACTGTCAAAACCGAGGGTCTAAATCCAGACCTTCTCTTGGACATGGTCTGCATTTAATGCAGTACAGCTCAATTGAATATTGTCCAACTCAGCATGAATTGGAGCTTTTTTTTTGTGCAGCAAGTCTATTTGGCTGACATTGATGACTTTTTTCTCACCACTCACCTAACTATTGGAGATGCTCTTATACAGATTGCCAGATTTTAGAATCAAGAATTTAGAATGGTGTTGCAAATGTAGTCATATTGATCCTAGTTATTATTGGTGGATGGTCGTTATTATTAGGATTACAGGATTCTGCAGTAGTACTTTGTCACTGCACTACTACAGTGTTGGATTGATGCACCACTAAGAGCATCTCAAACGAATTATTTCTCCACCTCCTCCATTTGAGGGAAGGGACACAATAATTTTAGTGAGTCCCATATTTCTTTTAATTCTATTTCAATTTTCATTTAATTAATCTATTTCTACATACTTTATATATATCATTTGTACACACCCTTCTTATATATTTATTTAAAATGTACATCACCTTATCTTCTTTCAAATGACAAATTTTTTAGGCATGTGTATGTATATTAGTACAAATAAATCTACTTCAAAAAAGGGAAAAAAAAGGAAAAAAAAAAAAAGAAACTTCTTTATCTCACTTTTCCATCATGTTTGCATAATTGTCATCATCACCTGAGTTGTCCAATCATCACCCACCACGTGTGCGTCTAGTGGGATATGCCTGGCGTGTGATCAATTTCACCATTCCTACGCCTAAACACCTTTTTACACATCTTTCAATAATAATAATATTATTATTATTATCGACCGCATGGAGGTATTTCTCTCACCAAAAAAAAAAATTGCCCTGTATGTTACAATCTATGTGTTCAGTATGTCACGCTTTTCCATTTTTTCTCAAATTATCCTCCCCCCATTCTTCTTCCGCTTGTAATTGATCTTGTGATCAGATTCATCGCTGAAACGGTATATTATTATATATTATTTCTAACTTTCTTTTTTTTTTTTTGGTTAAAAAAAGTCTTTTTCGCTATTTTTTCTGTCTCTTCTTCCCCCTTTTCTTTTTTGGGTTAATTTCACAAAATGTCTCTCACTTTTGAGTTAAGAATCGGTTTCGTCCTCAACTTTTTTTCGCTCTCTTGAGTCTCTAATATTTCATAAATACACACAGTTCCTTTTGACACTACTCTTTCAACTTTTCATGAAAAATGACAGTTATACCCTTTTAACTTTTTAATTTTATAAACAAAACTTTTAAAAATATTAAAAATAATTAAAAATTAAAAAATAAAAAAGAAAAAGCCCACCCTTTCAACTTGCTGCCGGAAACAGCAACAAAGGCTGCCGTTTCCAGCTGCCAAAATGGAGGATGAATCCCTCCCATTTGCTATCGTTTCCTAAAGAAAGTACCCCCCTCCCCAAAAAAAAAAGGCTACCAGAAATGACATCAAAATGGCATCTCCCCCCTTTTGGTGGCCGGAAAAGGAAGCCTTTGGCTGCCGTTTCCGGCAGCAAGTTGGGAGAGAGTGGGGTGGGGTGGGTATTTTCCTTTTTTCTTTTTTTAATTATTCTTAGTATTTTTAAATATTTTGTTTATAAAATTAAAAAGTTAAAATGATATAACAGTCATTTTCTATGGAAAGCTGAGGGAATAGTGTTAAAAGAGACATATTGTACGTATTTATGAAAGGTTAGAGACTCGGGAGAGTGAAAAAAATAGTTAGAGATGAAACCGATTCTTAATTCAAATGTTGGGGACCTTTTGTGAAATTAACCCTTCTCTCTTTTTTTTTTTTTCTTTCTTTTTTATATCACCATCTCTACGCCCTTCCTCTCTGTCTCATCATCTCCAGAAACTATGCATGGGAAGTAGTGCTAAATGCTAATCGATGCGCAAGCCAACATGTAACTATTGCAGTCGCGCTGCTTTTTTCCATGAATATCGATTTCCATCTGCAGAAGAAGTTCAAGCCATCAATTCATTTCTCGACATTTCGGGTAAATCTTCCTCGCTTGCGCACTTTTAGGAAAGTGAATCCTCAGAAGCTTATTTATGCATTGGTGCTCCACCTTTTGGATTGAAGCATATAGTTTCAGAGAAGTTTCCCATTCTCTATCTATTGCTTTTCGCAGCACATTATGCTTGTTCGACTGCAATTATATCTTATCATCTTATTGTAATCTAGACTATAAATTAACTAATCGGTGATTTTTGCTGGGTGGTCCGGCTAACAATTTGTCCGAATATGGCTTTTAGGTGCTTGGACGTCCACTTTCATTTTTGACAGAGATAGCTGAATTAATATTGTTGGAATAGTAAAGTTTAAGAAACTCTTTTCTAATATATATATATATATATATTATCATTTCATTTTATTTTATTAGTTTTTATTTGTTGATTACGATGCATAATAAGTTATAGTATATTTGAAAAGTAGAAAATTAACTCCATCAATAAAGTGGATGTTTGAGAGGGACGAAAAGGAATAGTGTGGGACGGAAGGAGTATATTATTATTATTATTATTATTATTCAGTTTTTGGTACTTTGAAGAAGAGTATTGTTATTTATCTAATTGACGTGTGGTTTCTAGAAAGTATTATTTTTTTGAAGAATCAATGATCATACTATGCATCTTATTATGCTTTGTCCAAAATTCCAAATGCACATACGCAATAACAAAATCTTGGGACTGCATTTACTTGTGAAGAATTGTATCTCCATGAAGCCCCAGTATCTGGGTATAATTTCCTCCAAGAAGACCAAATTCCAACCCAAATTTGGTGCTGCATATAGTATGACCCCAACCTTGGGGTTAGTCAATAGTCAATGATCTCAAAAGACCCCAAATGCCACCCAAAGTTTTGGAGTTTGAATAGTATTACCCAAAATTTGGGGTAATGTTCCTATTCTTGTCTCCTATGGACAAGCATACTGTCAAGTTGTAAACAACTGAAATTTCTTACACATCTCATTTGAGGACTAATGCATGAACGCGGATTGACCGACTGACTCTTTTTTCCTTAGTTGCTATTAATGTAAATGCACCATGCCCCTACTTATAATTGTTCAGATGTATGTAATATGAGTTACCCATTGGAATTACACAAGCCCAGCAGAACGTGGATTAAGATGCATAAATTTGTTTTCCGACTACTGATTGTTGTTTCTGCTCTTAAGCAACCTTGGTCAATGGACAGTATGATCAAGCAGGTGTTTGGATTCAAATACTTGGAATAAATTTATTTTAGAAATGTCCAATTTATATTCTAGTTGCTATACTTAATTTTCTCTCCCTCAATTCGTCTCAGGATTCATTAGTATCGACTGTGGAATAGCTGATGGATTCTATTATACTGATCCAATAACCAGTATACAATACACTTCGGATGCACGCTTCGTGGACAGTGGTGTAAGTAAGAACATATCTGCTCAATACCAGAATGACTCCCTGGAGAAACAATTCCTCAATCTAAGGAGCTTTCCTCAAGGAACGAGAAACTGTTATACCCTAAGGCCTTCTCAAGGCAAGGGTAATAAGTATTTGATAAGAACTAGTTTTATGTACGGAAATTATGATTCCATGAGTGAATTGCCAACATTTGATCTGTATCTGGGAGCTGATTTATGGGATACAGTTAAATTTGAAACCGAATACACTCCAGTAAGGAAGGAGATTATACACATCGCTTCATCAGATTATATAAATGTCTGTCTTTTAAAGACAGAATTAACAACCCCGTTTATATCAATTTTAGAACTGAGGCTATTGGATAGTATCATGTATGAAACAGAGAATCAAACTCTACAACTTGTTGCACGGATGAATTTTGCCCCAGTCTCTGAAAGATTAATCAGGTTTGTCATCTGGTTCAAAATCCTCTTTGGTTCACAGTATTTTCAACAGTACATATTCATTTACTGCCAACTCACTAATATGTGATCAACCTTATTTAGGTACAAAGATGATACTTATGATCGCATATGGACCCCTTCAACTCCAGCCAACACTACCACACTGAGTACACAATATACTATCTTTTATAGCGACGACTATTTTAAGCCACCCTCGGCAGTCATGAGAACTGCTGTAATCCCTGAAAATGCTAATGACTCTGTTTCCTTCTACTGGGAATCTCATAATCTCACTGACGTATTTCACATGTACCTTCACTTTGCTGAAATTCAAAAGCTAAGTGCAAATCAGTTAAGAGGATTTAGCATCTTTGTAAATGGAGAGCTCTGGCATTACAATGAATCTCATATGCGTTATCTATATCCATTTACAATCTTCACCGATAAGCAGTTTCCATTGACCGGTCATTCCAAGTATGTAGTCACGCTAAGTAAAACTGCAAAGTCTACACTTCCACCAATCATCAGTGCGGTAGAAGTTTATTCCCTGAAAGAATTCTCTCTCTTAGTGACAGATGATAAAGATGGTTTGTCTATTTGCATCAGTTTTCAATTTAAACCTGTAAATTTGTTCAATTTCCTCTTGGTTATTCTTTTTTGTTCAAGTATTTTTCTAGCTAGCTGACTTTTTTAATTTTTTCCTTGCATGTGAAATGAAGTTTCTGCCTTGTTAAGCATCAAGTCCATTTATGGACTGCTAAGAAATTGGCAAGGTGATCCATGTTTTCCTATGATTCTCATTTGGGATGGTCTCAGCTGCGCATATGTTGGTTTCAAGTCTCCTAGAGTTACATCGCTGTATGTGCACTTTTAGTTTTTCTTCTTTGTTGAATAAATCATATCATTTTGTGAGAATGTATATAACTCGCTGAGTTCATTTTAATTTAGTCTGAAGCAGTTGATACAATATTACCTGTTGATCTCCGTTCACCGCTTGTAACAGGAACCTGTCATCTAGCGGACTGAACGGGATAATAGCTCCTCAAATAGCTAATCTCACAATGTTAGAAGTACTGTAAGTAAATCAATGTTATGAATGCTTACACATTATGTATTTAATAAACAGGCCTCGGCTTAATGATATTATGATGATATATCATCATTTTGTTCTTTTCTTTTAGGGATCTTTCACATAATAATCTAACTGGAAACGTGCCAGAATTTTTAGCTGAACTAGACTCGTTGAAAGTGCTGTAAGTTCATCGGATTTGGAACTAGTTAATCCTCCATCTCAATACTTATGACTGAAAACGCCTGCCTAATTTCTCTGTACTTATTTTTCTAATTACTGCAGGAACTTGAAAGGAAATAACTTCTCAGGGCCAATTCCAGATGAACTCCTGAAAAAGTCAACTCTCTCACTTAGGTTTGCTTTCCTTCTCCCTAAATAAGTGGATAAATAAAATAAAATCTATGACCTGAACTACATATGACAGATTAGTGTTGGTTAGTTTTGCTTTCTTGGCTACAAGATACTTTATTTATGCTGTCATCCATAGACAGTATCGATGATCGAAGCAACCGTACAGATATGTCCCAGACGCCAAAAAGAATAAACAGAAAAGTCCCGGTTCTAGTTCCAGTATTAGCATCATTACTTGGATCAGTGTTTGCTCTTCTGATTTTGTTAGTCACTGTGTGGAGGATTCAGCATAGTCGAGGTACAGTAACATATCTGATAACTATCTTAAAGTGAAGAAATTAAAATTGTTGGCATCTTTCATGTTAATTTATCGTTTGTTCAACTTTGTGGTGTTAGTGATAGGCAAGTTGGGTGGTGTTGTTCCCAACCTCAACACATCAAATGAAACTGCTTTGGAAGTTAAGAATCGACAGTTCACATATGCAGAGGTCTTGAAAATCACAAATAATTTCCAGAAAGTTATTGGAAAAGGTGGATTTGGTACCGTGTATCATGGCTTTCTAGGCGACATTCAGGTCGCTGTAAAGATTTTATCCTCTTCATCGAGTCAAGGATACAAACAATTTCTAGCAGAGGTCGGAATCTAAATTGCATAATCATGACTTTATTTACTTTATAATGAATACATACTGGAAACATATTAGTAATTTATACTCATGGCCTTGGCAACCTTTAGCCACCCCCCCCCCCTTTCCCCCCAAAAAGATGGAGTTAGCAGAAGCAATGTGAAATTTTCTGCAGTGAGCACTGTATTCTGATTCTGTCAATTATTGTTAATTACAGGCCAAGCTTCTTTTGAGTGTTTACCACAGAAATCTTACTTCCTTTCTTGGATATTGCAACGAGACAGACGTCATGGGAATAGTCTATGAATACATGGCTAATGGGAATTTGGAACAGAATCTTTCACGTACTAGTGATCTTGAACATTACTCAGCAAGTAGATTTTTTTTTTCCCAGATAAGATTTAGCCATTTAATTTACTGGTGCATGTCTTGTGATCTTTTGGTTTGCAGATAGGAATCCATATGTTTTAAGATGGGAGAACAGGCTTCAAATTGCAATGGATGCAGCACAAGGTCATCTATCCAGTCTCATATCTCATCCTTCTTTTAGCTGTAACTGTAATTTCTAATTCAGATTTCCTATAGGATTGGAATATTTGCACAATGGATGCAAGCCACCAATAGTCCACAGAGATGTGAAGCCGACAAACATCTTACTGGATGGAAGTTTTCAAGCAAAATTAGCTGATTTTGGGCTATCCAAAGCTTTCCTAAGTGATGATCATAGTCATGTGTCAACAAGAGTTGCAGGAACTCCAGGCTACCTCGACCCTGAGTAAGTTCTTTCTCCTCAGTGAAGAGTGAAGTATTTGAATTTGGTTGATTGACTTTTAGACATAACATAACGGTGCTAAAGAAAGTCTTCATTTGATTGAAATACACGAGTTTTTCTTTTCTTTTTTTTTTTTTTCTCCTCAACTCCATCCAGTTCATTATTACATTGCCCGGAGCAACATGATCCTTAGTAACATGTCATCTAATTATTGATCAACTCTCATTTGTTTTGCCTATGGTACTAAGACACTATAACTTTAATGAATTAAGCCCCCCCCACCCCCCCCCCCAAAAAAAAAAACCACAAAAAAAATTAAAAAAAATAAATAAATCAATCAATCTAAGTCATTTCTTCATTTATCCTCTCTAGTTGCACCTTTACTTGTTGATTAATGATCACGCGTCCATTTTAGAATTCTTGTTTTCAGCCAGGTTGGTTTTATGATCTTTGTAAAGTGTGTTTTATTTTTGGAAAAAAAGGTGCTGTCAGCTTTGTAAAGTAAGGCTTTTTAAACAAATTGTTGCTGATTCACTTTGGGCCGTTGGATATCCAAGATGCATCTCGGCCGTCCATCTCGCATATATAAAGTGTCTTCATCTCAGATTAGGGCAGAGTATGATTGACGCCTCCTTTTGTGCTCTCGACTGTAGATCTCTTTCTAGGGTTCACTATCTGGTCTTTGTGAGCATCTCTTTGTGAGTTTGTAGAAGGAATCCGAAAGAGTGTCATTGGGTATTTTGTATACTATCTTTGAGTTGTGATCAGTAGGTGTTGTAGGCGTTTCAGATCAGTTTTGTGCTCGGTTCTTTGTGAACATCTTGTAAACGATTCCTTTGTGGTTATAGTG
>CAVNYN010271787.1:0-21151 GCA_963692815.1 Nyctanthes arbor-tristis | reverse complement strand
TGTTCAATCCGCTAGCCCCCAATCACATACAACCACGTAGCAGTTTCCACTTCGTAAAGAGAGAGGTAAGCTCTCTTTAGGTACTTCAATCCGCTAGCCCCCCAATCACATGCAGTCACGTTACAGTTTCCACTCCGTAAAGGGAGAGGTAAGCTCTCCTTAGGAAATTTCGTATAGGTGTGCAACTTATTTTCTTTTTTTTTTTTCTTCCCCTCTTTCTTTCTTTCCTTTTGTGTTCCAAAAATAAAAAATAAAAATCGTTTTATTTATTTACTTATTTCGTTTGTTTCCGTCGTACATTTCCTTGAGAGAATCACCCGATTAGGAGATCGCTGCCATTGTTGGGAGGTAATCAACCAAAGTTGGTCCCCAGATGCAGAATTGATTTGGATCAAGTTCTTGGCCAGGTTCGTCCTACGCATGTACCTTTGACTAGCCGTAACGAGCTGCGTCCAACCTTTTCAACCGTGTAAAAGTATAGTGTTATACCATAATGAAAATTTTCATACGCAACAGCCAAATGGCAAATTTACGGTCCTCTGTTAATCCCACTTTCTAAAATAAACCAATAAAGAAAATTACTCCCTATTGATTTGCGTCAATTGTCAGACTCACCACCACGTTAGCATGTCATTCAGATAATTTTAATCTGACGACACCCGATGTTTTCATAATGAAGACGTTTTGTATATATATGTGGAGAATTCCCCTCTTCTAATATTATGGACTCATATTTATGGCTATATAAACTAGTGAAAGGAATTACGTCACATGTATTGAGGAGATTAGTGTCTCTGGATCAAAACTAACCATTCAGATGGCGTCATAAGCCATAATAGGACTTTACAATTAATTGTTTAGAAAATGATTAAAATAATTTACATAAAAATATACATCATGAAGAATTCGTCCACAAAATTACATGCATGAATGCCACGGAAAATATCACATATCATACATGCATACACCGTCGTGAAACAACACGTCAGTGTGATTGTTATAGAACTATCGCCTTTTTACATGGATAGAATTTGCTAAACAGATTATTTGTTTACACGTCAGTGTGATTGTTATAAAACTACTCCATCATTTAATAAATAAATTTCTTTTAGTTATGCGTATTGCGTTACGTCAGCAACTAGTTCTTTTCAGAATACACTTGTTGGGGCGGGCAGTAGCCAACAGTGGTTGAAGACTTTCAACGTCACGTCAACTGTATAAACCAAGAATACATGAAAGACGCTGATGATTTTGATTTGATGTACCGAGAAAAATAGCGGCGGGTGAGCCCCGCCTCCTCACGTGGAACCCCACTCCCATCACAGTCGGGTATACTTGCTACTGTTTCTTGAAAAATATCAATCAGTATTGGGGTATCATTACGCCAGTCCAGCAATAAAGAGTTAACTTCTTCTTTATGGAATAGAAAAATACTATATAGTACTCTATTATTGAGAGATAAAGAGACGGGCTCCCTGATCCCCCAATAACAAAGGACTATGTGATACTTTTTTCACTCTATAAAGGAGATATTAGCTCTCCTTAAAAATTTTAACCATTACAGTGCCACACGAGATCATTATCACACTAAACGTTTGAATCTTTATCATTTTCAGCCATATTAGAATATGACCCAGTGTTTTGTAACTGATTTTAAACTAATGGCTTTAGATTTTAAATGGTCGACATTATTTCATTTGACTGCTTCTTTTACAATGTGTTGGGCAACTTATGGAATTATAATTGTTACACGACATCATTTTATTAGTTTTACTTTTTTTAAAAAATCAAAAAGTAAAAGTCAAGTCACAATATTGAACTTTTTACAAAAAAAATAATCAATAAAATATCATCACGTAGCAGATTATAATCTAACAAAATAATCCATGAGATGCCAAACACATTGTTAATAAGGAGTGTGCCTAGTTGTTTTTTTGAAATGGTTTTAAAATATATATATATATATATATTTAAAACATGATTCAAGGATGTTCGAGGAGAGTGTGGCTACCCCCTCCACCGTTGCCTGATAACCTTATCCGTTGACATGGAGGTAGGTCATGTGCGCCCGACAACTAACAACTACAAATGGAACAAAGTTCTAGTAGTTTAAAAATACCGTACTCTACCGATTGACAACATCAAGTACCAATGCGTAGATTTATGAGGCTCAATTTATTGTTAAATTAGAATCGTTAAACACACATATGAATCTTTAATTGACTAAGATATCGAGCGTTCTATACTCTTACAGCACTAGAACTTTTCTCAAAAAGGGGAATTTAGTTAGTTTTTTTTTTCATTCATTTAGAATTTGGGCTCCAAAAATTTCCCCCACTTCGTTTCTAATTTATGTGTTATTAGGAAAATCAAGCCAACCACATGTTTTGTGGAACTCGTTTGTACTACAGAAAATTTCACCATCCATTTTTAAGAAAAAACTATTTTTATTTTTACTGTGCATTAACGCGCTTAGACATGTTTAGACTTACTATTTAATCTTATGCTTTTTAGAATACATCTTTAAACGACTACTTCGTATTACCTATTGAGTTTTTTTTTTTTTTTTATAATCCATTATCTTTTGTCTAAAGAACGAAGAAGATATTTACGAGCCAACTATAAAATAATAAGAATGGCAAACTCCACTTGCCAGGCACTAATGTGATATATTCATAATCTGAAATCACTTGCTCTTCTACAAGTTGACATCATTCACTTTCTTTTCGTCCCATTTTGTTGGTGGGCATAACTTGTCTCCCTCATTACTAGTCTTGTCATATCACATTAGCATGCACAAGAAGTTTGGGCTCCTTGGCTACCAATTTATAAATATAATTTCTATAATATGTCACCTCTTATTGAGGTAATAATAATTAATAAGAGATGAGATATTGTGCAAAGCGTCACAGGCCAATTTATTAAACAATTATAACAATTTCATTTATAATTTGGTAGTTGAAAATATTAATTTACATAGATCAACTTAATTAATATTCTTTTTAGTGAATCCACATAATAAATTCTATAACAGATACACATAAACACAGATATATAAGGGTTAATTACACTTAACGTCCCCAACCTTTTAAGTTTGTGGAGATTACGTCACTAATCTTTAATTTTAATTGTAAGAGTATTGCCATTTCTGGTGGCACATGGGGGGATTTCCCCCCTCTTTTTTTTTTTTAAAAAAATATTCAATTTCTGGTATTTTATGTTAATATCCGTAACTTTAACAGTGGAAATAGATGGAAATTGTTAAAGGGACCTCAAGTGTAATACTTTTGAAAGGTTAGAGGCCCCCCACAACTAAAATTAAAGGTTGTAGATGTAATTTCAACAAACTTAAAATGTTGGGGACGTTAAGTGTAATTAACCCGATATTTAATGATATATGACAAAATTATAGTTCTACTAGGGCTAAAATTTAGTAGTATTACTTTGTCTAAACTTTTATTTTGCATTAATTTCTTGTTTTTGGTAGATTTAGTTTCCTTTTCTTGCTTTCCATTATGTTACAATTAGATAGCATTGTGTCTCTATAAAAGAGTATCGGCGTACAATTTCAATCATTCTATTATTTGGTCATTAATAATTTTTTTCACGTTTTAGAGCTTGTTTGATGCTCTTTATTTTACCAATTTATAATTTTACCTACCATTGATTTGACATTTGATTTGATAACTATTCAATTACAACAACATATTTTAAACTTTTTTACATTCCCAATACACATTCATCTCTCCTCATTATAAATTCTGTACATTTTTACAAATAAAGAGTATCAAAGAAACTCTTACTCAATTTTTTGGTGGATTCTAGGTATCAACGTTCAGGTTTTGGGTTTGGGTATTGGATTGATCAAGTATAGACCAAATATTTTGATTCGAGTTTGAGTTCTTGAAAATGGCAAGCCTATTCGAGTTCGGTCTCGGTTCGGGTTTAGGTACCACTTCGGCTTTTATTCGAGTTTTTTGGGTATTTAGGGCATATTATATAAATGCATAAATGGAAAAAAAACACTTAAAAAGGGGAAGAACAAAAAAAAAAATAAAAAAAATAAATTAAAGTATATACAATACACTTAAATGAAAATAATAATTAGATACTAATATAATGAAATAATAATTAGATATTAGCGTTTGGCTAGTTGGCTTTATTTATATTCTAATTTTATAATTTTACCATAAACTTGCAGCATTGTCAAGTAATTAATTAAAAATAATTTGTCTTAAATAAATCACACATATATAAAAATTAGTAAAATCCTCATAGAAAAAGACAAATTTACGTATCTTACACGTATCTAGAGTTTTGTATTTTGTGTGTGAAGGAGACGAGTACAGTGAAGATGTGATTGTGAACGAATGAGATTATTTTGTGGATTGAGATAGAATTAATTAGAAATTTGCATTTAAAAATTTTGAGAGTAAGAAAATGTTCAGGTTTTTTTTTTTTTTTGCTCTTTTCGGGTTTTAACTCAAATCCGAAGCCCCGTTCAAACCAGTTTGGTTTAGGGTTCGGGTACCTCAAACTTGAAAATTTTACTCATTACCCGATCGGGTTTGGGTATATTCAGGTTGGGTCCGAGTAACCCATTTAAGCTTGGGTTTTTTGCCCAGGTCTATTAGATTTTAACACTTGTTTGGTGAATTCCAAGTTTTCACTGGAAGTTTTGTTTTTCCATCATGCGTCAAGTGTTATCAAAGCTCAAAATTTCAGTCTCAATATTGCTGACAATTTAATAGTTGGCGCTCCACTGATCTAGAGCATAACTTGATCTCGATTGTTTGTGTTCTTGTTCTAATAGTTGGCGCTCCGTTATGTTTACTAGAACATAATTTGGTGCACATACCCGCCAACTTGATGAGTTGGATGCAAAAATTGAGCAAATCCTTGATGAGAGTGGAGACCATTGAGAAAGATCTTATTATGAACAATATTGTGAACAATGATGGTGGCAAGATCAATAGAGACAATAACGCAGGAAATGATTCAAGATCAACAGCCAACGTGGATACGTGATTAGTGATTACACCTGCAAAATCTGGTGGAAAAGACCGTGATTTGGGGTCAAAAGGAGAGAATGATGATATGCAGGGTCACATGAGTGACGTTAGTCTCGATCTAACACTATATGTACTATATGTCTATAGGGCCGATCTCATTAAGGCACACCACATTAGAAATCACAACTATGCGCGTCACATAGTCGTATGACACCATATAAGGTTAGATCGATTTTATGAGTGAAGTTACTCGTGAACAAAAATTTGAAGTTTCAATTAGAGATGATGGAACTATGCAATTTGAAGTTTGAGGGAATCTTAAACTAGGACTTTGGTGGCGACCAAAAGGTCCTAGTCGCTACATGGTTAGTCCCTATTCGATCCTCTTTATCAAAATGCATTATAATCTCACATGTCACTGATTTGATTTCTGATTTGATAATTACTCATTTATAACCACAAATTTCAAATTTTTATTAAATCTACATAACTAATTTCAACTCTTTATAATTTTTGTATATAAATCAACTATCATAAATTGAATTAAATATATACTTAAAGAATTAAAGGTTTCTTGCCGTCTGGATCTGGACGTTAATTTGAAGTTCCAGGAGACCTCAAAACTAGAGATCGGAAGAGCGTCAGCCTTAATTTTGGGACTAAAGTAAAGATTCCTGGTGGTGACGCAAAGGTCCTAGCCGCTACATGGTAAGAATAAAAGGTTTCTTGCGGTCTGGACATTAATTGGTCCGACATGTTCCTTCCCCCCCATCACTTTCCTCTAATTTACAAAATTTTTCCTTCATCGTATCACACATAACGTCTAAAAATACACTTTTTTTACTATTATTTTATTATTTTTTTTAAATTTCTATATATCTCTTTTAGTTTTGCCCGATTTTTTCTTACACTTCATTTCATTCATATTCAATTAAAATAATCATATTTTCTCTCTATATCTCTCCAAACCATCCATGAACTTGACTACTCCATTGGAGATGCTCAAAGATATGTAGAGAAAAGTGAATTATTATAATTGAAGAGGAATTGAGAGAGGTATACGAAAAAAGAGAGTGAAAAGGGCAAAAAAAGGAAATAGATAAATTGAAATTCAAAAAAAATGATAAAATAATTGTAAATAAGATGGAGATGAGGTTGGAGTTGTGCTATTTGAACAAAAGTACATACAAAAATTCTAACAAAATTGATATATAGGACAATCATATTTTTCAATACATCACATCATTTTTACATCAACACTAATCACATAAGACACATGTAAATTTTATCACTCTTTTTATCTATTTTTTTGTCCAACTATAATTATTCATGAAGAAAAATGAGGAAAAATTATTGTAAATTAGTGAAAAGTGATTAAGTGAAAAAGATAATAGAAAACATATTGTGTATACCAATTATTTTTGATATACCAATTGTTTTTGTATCTCTCTCTTTATTTTCTAGACATTCACCATGGACTTGAGCATTGTAGATATTCTAAGAAAATATATATATTCAACAACCGCAAATAAAAGATATCAATTTCTTTGCTACTTGCTTGTGGAGTCTGATGTAAGTCAAAATTATAGTTCTACTAGTGTAAAAATTCATTATTTTGTCTAAACTTAGTGTGTTAATTTTCTTGTTTTGGCATGATTGTAGTTTCCTTTTATTGTTTTCCATGGCATATACTTTAATTAATAGTATTGAATCATTGTATCTCTATAAAAAAGAGCGTATGTACAATTTCAACGACTAAAAAGAGTCCCGATAAGAAATTTGGTGCTGAAGATTTCAGTTGGTTTGTGATTCGGTGGCTATGATGCTGGTAGTTTGTGACTTGCAATTGATTTTTTGGGGTTGAAGGTTTCATTTGATCCGATTCTTAATCAATTTGTGACCTTCTCATGACCGGATCCGATTTATGCCGATAATTAGAGGTCGGGATTAAGGTTACTGATTGAAGAACAAGAAGAAGATCACAATGAGTTGACACGATGAATTGGGGGTGGGGATTAGGGTTACGAATCTAAGAAGAAGAAAACGAAGACCGAAGAATTGTAACTTGCTGGGGGTTGTGTGGCTCTAGTGGGGTGTGTGGCGGCGTGGCAGTGGAACACTTTTTGTAGTGCACTTAATTACGTGTAATCTTTTGATAAATTAATACTCATAAAATGATTTTTTGGGGTTTTTGATCCTATCAGAATAGCCGCCTTAGAATGTTAAACCCAAAAGTTCTAAACAAAATGAAATTTATAGTAAACATTAATGCAAGAGAATACCCACATTTCTTCATAAGAAATTTGAAGTCACGTGTGCTGAAATTCTTGATGAAACATATCTTGAATGTTCTGTGGTAATCGAAATCAATCAAAGCAACACAAAACTTTCTTTCAATGAATCAAATTCAATATTTGTTTTGAATGTTAAATTTGTGACCAAAAAACTAAAAGTTCTACCACAAGTATGTGAATCGAAAAAGAATCGGCGTGATCACATATGAAATCAAGATTTTAATAAAAATAACATCTCTTCGGATTTGTAGCTGATACCAAAAATCTAGCTATATCTAGAGAGTGTATGTATGTATATATTTATAATGAAACAAATAATTAAATAAATAACTTTACACCTAATTTTTGCATTTATAAATGTGAATTTATCTGATTTATTTATGAAAATTTAAAAAAGTGACCTGATTTTGTTTGTTTTGCATTTAACGAAATTATCATGGTTTTATTAGATACTATGTGGTGTTTTTGTGCTGTGGGGTACATTGTGTTCCTTTAAAAAAAAAAGTGACTTGATCAAGAGCTTATTCTTTGGAGCTTTATGTAAAAGAAAAAATATATTTTCACTTTCTAATAACTTTTCTTTACATCCCTACCACATATTCTCTCATAAATCTAACACGCTTTTACATAAACCTACCGTGAATGAGCTCTAAGGTAATTTTGTATTCGTTAAAGTGGAAATTAGCCAATACACACCCATTGACCCTTGTAACTAGAAAATACTTATTTTAATTTTTAATTGACAAATTACAAATGTTGGGTCATTTTATTTAGAAGAATACAGTAAGTGTAACAAATTACAATTGAGAGTGTAATAAATATTTTTATAATTTATTTCCAATAACTACTCTTAAAGATCAAAATAATTATAATTGAGAGTATTTTTCTAATTTATTACAAATATAACAACTTATATGTAAAAATCCCTTTGTTAAACTAACCCATTTTATTTTAATTGGAAACTCCAGAAAGCCCACGTATAAAACCCAGGTCCATGAAGCCCAATAACTGAAAACCCAAAACTCAACACGTTTCTAATCCATGTTTCTCACTCAAAATGGTTTCTCCAAAATTCCTGAATTTCAAATTCGATCCCGAATTACCCAATCAGTCTCAAATCTCAATGCGTAGCTATTCAGTAATCTGACGGCCTGAGGCGGCAAGCGGCAAATTGAAGTCGGAGTCGGCTCCTTTCTCGTGGCCCTAAATTTTTTCCGGTCTATTCGCGTTTTATATCATTTACCAAGGTACTTTTTCTATACTCTGATTTCATGTTTTGATTTTAATATTTTAAGTTTTCACATTCAGATTATGGTAATCTAGAGCATACGTTATTTATTGTTAATTGCAATCCTTTTTGGTATTTGGCTGACTGCAGCTTCCATTAACATCAGTTGGTGTTCTGTTTTGATTATCGATCTCCTTTTTGGACGAATAGAATTTGCTATAATTTTTGGTGGGTTCTGTGTAGTTCACATTGATTTGAATATAGACTGGGGGGGAATATGTATAAAATCTTCATTGGAACATCACTTACAATTTATAAAGTGAAATCAGCGTTGAATAAAATATAGGCTGAATGGCGGACATTGTATTGAATTTCAGCATTTAATGTTGTTACAGAATGTTTCTGTAATCCACTGAAATGTAATGGGGGTGTGTGCATATGTGTGCTATTTGTAACTTTTAATTATAGGTTAAAACAGAAAGAAATTTGTTGTATTGTTTTTATTCCCGTCTATTTTGTTTGAAATGAAGCTAATGCATTACTACAGTGGATCTTCATGTCTATGCTTTATAGTTCAAGTAGATTTTGCCTATCTGTTATCCTGTTTTTTATGATTTAATCTTTTTTCTTAATGCAGCAAGCTCATTTCATGGAGGGAGGAGATAGCATACTGGACACTATTTTTGAAGAGGAGAGTTTTGATAATGCTCAAGATGTTGAGATGCTTGATGTTGAAGAAGGAGAGTTAGTTGACCAGATTTCGAAGGCTGAATTAGGAGATGGTGGTGGTACCAGTGTTGACAAAGGAAACCGGGAATCTCGCACTAAGAACCCAAGGACTAAGAGAAAGAAAAAGAAGAACAAGCGAAAGCGAGGTGGTTCTGACCCACATGTCACTGATATCAATAGGTATCTAGATTTCCTCAGATTATGTTTCAGCTCACGAAAATTTTGTCACTTGCTTTTTTTGTTTTTTATTTTTATTATTTTTTTCTTCTATTATTAATTGATAAACACCATTAAGGGTGTGACTGCTTTTTTTTTTCGATAACATGGCTTTAGACTAACTTTGCTTTCCATAATATGTGGCTTCTAGGATGTCTTAATTTTTGGTTTCTTTAGTTTGTGTGATGGGAAATAATCTTTTAACAACATGGAAATATCATCTGTCTAATTGGATTTGATCGAAGAGTTTAGCTACTTGTTCATAAAAATAATATGAGACGGAAGCATATTTTTTTTCCTGTTTGGTTGAAGGCTGCCTAATATTGCTCACTGATGATCTTCTTGCCACTGTATACAGTTGATTAGTACATGCAGTCTGCCAATTTGTCGTACAAAATGCTGCATCTTTTACTGGGGGCTCTTTATGTCATATTTAGTCATGCTTCCTTGGCCTTTGTCTCTTTTAAATTTGAATCTCCAGTTTAATTATTGCATTTCTTAGCAATAGTGTTTTTGTTCATGTTTGGTGACCTTCTGACTGTTTTATCTCTGCAGGTTTGTTTCTGATGTCTGTAAGCGCTTAAAGGAGAGAAAATCATACCTTGTGTGGACTGCAGTTGGTTGTCTCGGGGTATCTGCGTTCAGTGATCTGATCAGAGAGGTACTATTTCCTTTACTGGTTTCTTGTTTTACTCTGTTTGGTATTGTTGAACCTCATTATAGATATTTTAGTGATGGCAGCTAAATTTCATTTTGAGGATAAGGCTTACACTGAACTTTATCTCTTGATCTAGGATGGTTCTGTTCAAAATTCACAAACCTTTTTTCCAAATTGGGATGATTAGAAAGTTGACCTACTTTAATCATGTAAACTAACTGAGATGAGGTCTTTTTGTATGTCGTTTCTACAATGCAGATTAATAATAGGGGAAAGTACAATAATTGCAAGCTCTCTCCCTCTCTCCCTCCCTCCCTCTGTAACCATACTTTCTGTCTGTGTTTGTCATTTTGTAATGTTGTAGTTACTGAAGTACATTAAAACTTCTTCATGGTGGAGAGAGCTGATATTTTTTCTGTTCTTAAATCAACTTTTTTCTTTTAGCTTGATTATTCATTTATTCTATATTAATTGTTGGTGTATTGTGTTAATTATATAATTAATTATCAAGACCTGTAGGTGTGTAATTCAGGCTTGTTTTGCACAATTATCCTCTAGAGTCTGGTAGTTAAATGATTGAGGTATCGTGTGAGTGCTTACACTTTGAGGTTTGTATATCTCTAGTACTGCTTGCTATTTATTTAAAGTAGTGGATCTTCTTTTGATAAGATCAATGCTGACAAATTTTAAACTAAAGGTGAGAGATTCTGAGTTCTGACTGAGACATGCTCAATCTATTTAAGGATCTGCTGCATTTTTTAGTTCTGATCACCAGTATTCTTTCCTTGCACTACAGATACATATTGCTGAAGCCATTTCACTTGCGAATCTTTGTCAGACAGCTCTGCTGAATCACTTCCTAGTTTCTATTGATATAGGTTGATTCAAGTGGGTTTTCAAGATCTACCACACGGTATGCTTATAGAATTGCACCCAGATCAGATAACTTATATCACTCCCAGACTCTAAAATAAAATAACTTAAACTAAACAAGAAAGAGAAGAACTATACCAGAAAAGGGTCTGGTATTATGGTATTATTTATTACATATTTGGACTTGAAAGGCAAAGAGATTTTAAAAGTGTGGTTTTGAAAGAGATGGAAACTCAGGTTTTTATCCGATAATAAGGTGTAGCAAGATCATCCTGAGTACTAACTCAAGATAGGAAATAAAAGTCTCTTGGAGATTCATTATGGTTGGAATCAATTGATAAATAGCTCTAAGTTTCCTTAGTCCAAATATTCAATCCAGCATATGACAAAATGATCACTTCAGTGGCTTTCTCCTTTTATCATCTCTGCAATTGATATTGATAAGTATTTTGTCGCAATGGTATTGTTTGAGATGTTCTGTAAATTGTATTCCAAGTGAATTTTCTATCTCTAGGTAATTTCCGCTCGTACTTTTTGAGGATGAGATTTTCATAAGTTCTTGATCAACTACTATTTGCTCTTTATGCTAGTTTCCCAGATCGGAAGATATAGTTAACAAGTAAAAAGCTTGTAGGTTGACGCCATTCAGGCCTGTGGTGGTCAAAAGACTGCTGATGGTAGACGATTTCGAACTGGCGGTGGCATACTATGGAGTATCATCAAAGTGCATGATCCCAATGCTTACAAAGAGATAATGAAGAAAGGGAAAGAATTTGAGGTACGTCTTGATTTCAATCTCTTTTTAAGCCATTTGAACTTGATCTGTCAAGTTGTCATATCTCCCTCTGCCTGAATAGACAGAGAGGTTAGGCATCTAGATTCATTCTCCTACATTTCCTTGATCTGTCAACCCACACTGATTGCCTGATTATTCGTTAGGTATCCTTTCTGATCTTATTGGAGCATGTTTTGTGGCCAAAGATGCTCTAGAAAGTCAATTGACAATGACATGTTTCTAGGGGACTACATAGTCACAGTTACTCACCTGAATTTATCAGAACTGCTGCTTAGGAACTGAATGGATGTAAGAGCCATAGAGAGAAAATGGGGGAAGAAAGTTAATTAATAAATAAAAATAAAGATCCAATTTATAATGTCATTTTGTTAAATGGTAACATTTTTGGCTTTTATTACATTCTTGCAAAGGATTTATGCCATAATTTGCAAGTGAGGGATTCCGATTCCTTTACTTATTATTGTATGTACATTTTGCAGAAGCAATTTAAGCAGCAATGTTTCCCTAAGCAAGAAACAACACCAACTAGAGAAGCTGTTTCTACTAAATCAACAGATACGGTCACATCCAAATCGTCAGATGGATTGGAACTCGAATTTGATGAGATCGGAAGAGCGTCGTGAACAGTTGAGAGGAAGACAGACGCGTCCACCTGTTCATGATAGAATACGAATGCCTGTTTCATACGATGATTTGCTTGCATGTGAGGATCCAAAAGAGGAGTCAGCTTAATTAAACTACTTGCTCTTACGCCCGAGAAGTTGCTTAGCTACAGTCGGCACACTTAATCTCTTCAGACTTGAATGTAGAGTTTTTCAATTTTGGAGGGGGAGTGAGAAGGAAGATTTAAGAAATCCTTCTCGTTTTGATGTGTGTAAAGACACTGATATTTGGTGATCCGAATGCACTTTTCTTTTCTTTTGGCAATTTGGATGAAGAAAAGCCTGTTTTTGGTTGATTTTTTTTTTTTTAAATAACTGTTTTTGGTTGATTTGTTATATCAGACTTTGAAGCATTTAATTGCCATCTCTTTACTACTCAATCGTCCCTACCTAACATGTTCGAATTGACGCAAAGGAATTGTGTAATTGCTTTCAAGCGTAGTCTGTATAGAATCTATAGATAGCTCCTGACCCAACAAATCTATATCTATATATCTATATAAAATACAAAAACAGCTGAGCTTGAGCGGGCCCCACTTGCGGTTTCTCGCTCAAGCTCAGCTACAGTATTTTTATTTATTATATATATATTTTTTGGCTGGCTTAAATTTTGTTGGTTAATTAATTAATTAATTCAGTGGAACCTACACCAGGCAGTCATTCTTGGAATGCGTTGACCTGTTGGTGGCCATTCATTTTCTAGAGAAAGAATCTGCCCGTCTCTATATCAGACTTTCTTTCTCTCGATCCCATTTCTTTCTTGCTTAAACCCTATTATCTATGCATGCATTTTCTTTCATTTGTGTTTGATTCTCCATTTCTATCAGTGGTTTCACACCGGAGGGATCGCATTCGATGGCTAGCATCGTCGGATAGTCCAGATTTTTCTATTTTCCAGCCATCGCAGCACTGAAACTGAAAATGGCCAGCGATATTTCTATTCTGGGTTTTAGCTACTTCGAGTTTGTGCTTTCCTGCAAATCAATCTCCACTTCGGGCGTCAGATGTTTCAAAGAATTTGGAACATCATCAAGGTGGTATGATTTTATGGTTCAGATTTTTGCATAGCATTTTCCCTTCGATATGGATTTTATTGTCTGTGATCAATCATTTCCGGTTGTACTTTTTGAGAATGGGGGAAATAGTGGAGATCGGAAGAGCATCGTCTATTCAATATAGTCAGTTCTTAAGTGTTTAAATCAATTTTTTTAACTGTCTAAAATGACAAAATTAAGTAGCTATTCTGACGTTGAAAAAAGGTGAAGAAAGAATCAAGTTGACCTTCATGAGTCACTGATTATCTTAAAGGATGTTTTACGACGATGACTTAATGAATTAAAATTCACAAGATATAATTTACTTTTTTCGGTTGCTCTAAGCTTAATGAATTAGAATTCACAAGATATAATTTACTTTTTTCGGTTGCTCTAAGCTTACAGGGTAGATTAGAAGTCAACTGAATATAGTGTTAATACATTTCTATCAATTCTCTTGGAAAATAGACTCAAGCGGGATGAACTCGGGGTACATTTCTTGCATTTTTTCTTTGTTTATACCGAAAGGTGCTGCCTTATGTGAATCCCGCCGGGGAGTCACTGTTTTGGGTCCTGAAAATGGGTGTGAAACCAGAAGAAATCCACAAGAATTTTATGATTTTCTTTTGCAGTTTGTGGATATCTCTTTTGGATTTCTATTGTTTGCTCTTTTTGAAAAAAAAATTCATTCATTTGATAAGATTTTATGATACCATTACTAAGATATTATGATAACATTACCGGCGACTAAAGAGAACCGAAGATAGCTTTAATATATTTCTATCCATTTTGATGAAAAAATGAAGCAAGTTGAGCAAATTCTTGCATTATCTATTTGTTAGTTCTGGAAAGTTCTGGTCTTTGTGAATTCCTTGGCAGCCTGTGACTGAGTTCAGAAACAATTGTTGAATTTTTATAATTCTTCCTCATTTTATAGATCGGAAGAGCGTCGTGATATCTAATTAGATATTGTTTTAATTAAACGATGATTTAAAGGCTAATGAATGCATTTAGAATTTTTTTTAATCAGATCAAACCTTAGTAGATGGGGAAAACCAAAAGAATAGTATGTATCTAATGACCATGAGATTTCTGTATTTCCCCCCAGACTATCATGGATGGATATTTGATCTTTTTATGCCACACAAATCATGAATTAACCCTAGCCTTCACATTTTTAATTTAATTTTGAAAGTTTGTATATATTGTACGCTGCCCTGTAAAACTTTTTAGCTTGATACATGACTTGATGGCCTGAAGCATATGTATTTCTACTTTCATTAGATTGAATGACTGATTTTGGACACCATAAAGCTTAGCATATGCATTTTGTCTTCAATGGCGATGCTAAAGTAGGACATACATCTGAATATAGTTGTGAGAAGCTTATTGCAGATATGATTAAAATATTCTTTGGTAGGTAAATAAGTTTTCAACATATTTTGTGTACACTTTCTTTGTCATGTTCTATTGGATTAATTCATGATGCTAACTCATTTGTATAGATTCTCTTTAGTATTTACTAACTCATAATGCTAACTCATTTGTATGGATTCTCATTTGATGGTTAGTAATATACCATAAATAAACATTAGTTATTTTTGAAAATAGATAAATAGTAGTTATTAAAGAAACTCAATTTTGTACAATCCTAAATTTTACGAAGGATTTTTGTGAAGTGGGTGTTTGATCTGTTCAATATCTTATTTCCACACCTCAAGTTCAATTTAATGAGCATCAAACATATCCTTCTCAAAAATAGATTTCAGTGAACGTTAAATTTTTAGTCTTAATGATCAGCGTCATAGATTTGGTGTTCCCCCCTCCATTTTTGTAGTGGTATATGGCTCGCTCAAGCATGTAAGCTTATCTCGCCATTGAAGTATTTGTATATATATCACTTGCCATTTATTCTCGAAAAGGGTCATAACATGTCTCCAATTTTCCTTCTCAACTTTGTCCTGAATATTGATTATATTCCTTTTATTTCTTTCTTATTATTATAGCTTGCGCTCTCTGACTTATGATGTTCATTGCTACTCACTAACTCTAACAAAAGTTTATTAGATGTATAGATGAGTATATCAATCTGCTGTTCCAAAAAGAAATCAATAAATAAAACAAAGGAAGACCATTACC
The DNA here is from genome assembly GCA_963692815.1 of Nyctanthes arbor-tristis. Taxonomy (NCBI): domain Eukaryota; kingdom Viridiplantae; phylum Streptophyta; class Magnoliopsida; order Lamiales; family Oleaceae; genus Nyctanthes; species Nyctanthes arbor-tristis. Next base: position 5,510 of record CAVNYN010271787.1, on the reverse strand, counting down.
TTAGGTGAAGCTACCTTTTGCACAATCACAGCTTTCACATTTGTTTGCTTGGTTTTGGAAAGAAAACTTTGTAGAAATTCGGGCAGCCTTCTTTATTGGCCATAAATTTGTTGATATATACTTGATATTCATGTTGATTTTGCTTTGTATTAAGATGGTTGAAATGTTACCAGTGAGATATGTATGCTGAATTTGTATTGTGTGGGAAGTTATTTTAATATGATTTTCTTTGTTTTCTCATTGCTTCTGTTGGAAGATTTGGGGAAAAAAATAACAAAAGCATCAAGAAAAGGAGACACAACCATTTTTCTTTGTGTTCTCTTTCCAATAATCTAATGTAAGCCTTGGATTTTTTTCTTTTGCTCAAATTCCTTTTATTAATGAGGATTATGTGACATAGGTTTTGCTTGGAGCTTAATGTGAATATTAGAATTAATTTTTCATTCTACTTATGTATAGATAGTCGGGAGTTCATTATTGATTGATCTAGATTGTGTGAATAAATCTGGCTTAACTCCAGGGTATTCAAGATTTAAGTCTTTTGAGACTTATTTTACTAAGGGGCAAGGACTTTACATAATCTAATTGCTTTTGGTAGATACTTAAATTGGCTAGATTGTATTATCGAAAATGAAGTAGGCACCAATTGTACCTCTTAGGACTTTGATTGGTTATGAGTTGAGGAATAAGAAGGTGACTAAGCCCAACATCAAGTCAAGTTTGGGTAGGCTACTTTGGCTGATGATGGGGTGAATTTATATTTTATAAAATTGATTGCCAAAAGGTTTTGGGAAAACCTGTTGATGTCATTTTTAGTTTTTGCAGTGAGTTGAAGTCTAACGATTTTTGCTCAATGTTAATATTATGGTATGAATCATGTATATTCTGCCCACTTTTAGTTTCTGCAAGAACATTTTGGATGGCTGGTGATTGGCTTCCTTTGCTTACTTATATATAGATTACATCTCTTTCTTTAGTTTTTAAGCAATTCAAAAAATCGAAACATGGAAAATTTATATAAATAAGATAAGATTGGTATTGACCTTATATTGTTTGCATTATTGTATTTACTTTTTAAATTTTTTTCTGTAGCAAAATAGAATGTGCTTTAATTAGTATAGTCCACATAATAATTTAAATTAATTTTTTTTATTCGAGCATGGTTATAGTTTAACTTCTTAAAATTAATTAGAATTGCATGAAGATCATGAGATGAGATAGACAATTTTAAAAGGTGAAAGGAATGAAGAAAAGCAAAGAATGGTTTCTGCTTTTGTTGTCTTCTCTTTTATACTCTCAAGTTGAGTCTTCTGTTTTATACTCTCAAGTTGAGAGACCTCTAGTTGGAAAATGATATATATAAGGTGAAAGAAATAAAAGAAGTTTATTTCTTTTCGATTGAATAAATTTTTATAAACATGTAGATTTTTCCAACAGAAATGAGAAATATTTTGTAAGCAAAGAAAAGAAAAGGGATAAAAAATTATTTTGTTTAATATTTGTCAGCCTATTGAAAGAAATGTATATTGTTAATGAAAAATTGTTGATTTAGAACATCAAGAATGATTGTGCTAAGGGCATGACCATATGTTCGATTAAATAAAATTTAAAGTACAAAATATCAGTTCCAATTTTTTTTTTTTAAACACAATATTAACTCTTACGATTTACATTTTGGTCTAAATCATTTTATTTAGTGAAACTAATTAATAGTTTTGTTCCAATACTATTTAGAAATTTTATCCAAAAAAAGTTAAAAAATAAAAATTGTGAGTTAGAATGAAATTAATAGAATGGATAACAGGATGGAGAGGTATAGAATTTGGTGAAAAGTAGAACAATAGGTTTTAGATGATATATGTAAGATTTACACTCATTTTTGCACTAAATTGAAATCATTTGTTAAAGTTATATTCAATTCTTCGTTAATATTCTTAAATTTGTTTTGATCAATTGTCTAAACATTATAGCTTTAATCAGTCGTTACTTCCCGTACGACATGTAAATTCAGATAATATAATTGATCAATATTTTACAAGTCACAATCAATATTTTAAATGAACATTCTTTAAAGCCATTTTTATTCTTTAAATTTGCGTAAGCTACATACATCTGTAAAAACCTGAAAAATACACTTAAAAAGACTTTTTTAGGATTTACACATTTTTAAAACTTTATTAAAGGATGTAAGCCTGTTTGTATCTTGTTAAATTTGTGAATAAAACAGTATTGTGACTTCTTATTAATACTAGTTGTATACCCGTGCATTGTATGAAATAGAATAATTAGCAAAAAAAATGCGTAGTAATTTGAAAACTAAATAACATAATATTATTCCATATTATTCACTCATATACATATGTTACTAATATATATAAATAGAATCAAATTGAAACGAATAATATTTTCACTTAGCATAACGCTAATTAAATCTCATTCATAAAACAATACTATTAAGTAATAAAAATGAGAATGAGAAATTTTTATAAAATTAATTTCATATCGAGTATTTAAACTAAGAAATCATGAAAAAAATGATATGAAATGTATACAACTCCAAAATTAAACTACACTTACATTCACATCCTTATTTAATAGGGCGTAGATGATATTCATTTATCAAAGTAAATTATTTTCCATATTCATTCTCCATCATATATTTTTGAAAAAATTATTTTTCTCATTTCCTCATTACTATTCACTAAATCTACTCTAAAAAATGTAAAATACGCCGTCTCATATTACAAAGTCTTCAATTACAAAATACTCAAGTGAACTAATATTATAACAAATGATAAATTTTATATGATTTATTATTTACTCTAAAAATTAATTTTTAACTAATTTCCGTTCAAAAAAGAATTAAAAGAATTTTTTTATTTTTATTCTAATCATTATTATCAAATATTATTACTATCGTATCTCTTCAATTTAAATTTTCACCAATATATAGGTTCCCAGAGAGAAACAGATAATAAATTAGGTAACGTACTAAACATATAGCCCTAGTTTATGACGTGTAGTTTATCGTATTGAATTAAAGTAAGTTTTGAAGCTGATTTAATTTTACTTTATTATTATATCATCAATCTCACGAGTAGGCACTTAGTCGAAATTAAAAAAAATGTCTCGTACCTTATACTTGAATTTTGTCTAACAACTGTCACAATATTGAAAAAATATTAAATCTTTGAAGATAACTTAAAAACTAATAGAATATGTATAGCAAATATTAATAAATAACAAATAGTATATTATATATAAAATAAAAAAATATATTGTTGATCTATTATTATAAAATAAAATAATAGTAAAATATAACTAATGGACAAGTATTACTTTTTTTATGAAGAAAATGAATAATTATTATTATTGTTAATATTATTATAAAATAAAAAAATAAAAGAAACATATAAAAATAGAATAGTGATTTTGACGGGAAAACTTGCATATAACTACTATCCTACTTTAATATATATAATAAGATTACATTTTTGACTCACAGGATATTAACAATATAAAACAAGACAAATTTCTAACAACACTCGTATTATTTTAAAATATTATTGAAAAACTTTGCATATTTATAAAATGGAAAAATTTTTCAACTAACCAATATAGTTAATAAGAAAGCATTGCACTCGTTGCAAGATGAAAAAAAAAAAACAAAACAAAAAAGAAATCCTAAAAGAGAAGAAGGATTTGGGTTGCTCGATCTCTAGAATATAGAGCATACTTGGTTTTCTTTTAAAAAAAATAAAAAAGATACCGTTCAGGAGGGAGTTCATCCTCTCCGAATCTCTAAAGCTCTTAGGGATAGCTCCGGTTCCCCTTGAGTGCACCTCATCTCTTGGTTGTTCGATCTTTAGAATATGGAGCATAATAATTGGTTAAAAAAAATAAAAGAATCAGAGTATATATTATTACAAGTATTAAGTCCTTCAAGATTTGAATCAAATTTAAAAAGATAAAAATTAGGAATTTAATTATAGACATCTTATATTTTCACAAATCACGTAATTTTGAGCAAATCACGGACCAATAGTGATGATAGATTGCATAAAACAGTTATGTTCATAATTTATACACATGTCGACTCTTTATTTTACTTACCTCATTACTTTTAAATTAATTCCAATTCCAATTTCAACAAATTTACATAAATTTGGAAATTGTGCGGGTGAGAATAGTTACCTAAACCCAAGCCAAATTCAATGCCCACACTAATTGGGTAAAAATATTTGGGAAGAATTGTTGGAGATCTAATCTCTTTACCCTATTTACTTACCTGAACTTCACTCAGCCGCTGGAAACCTTCAGATTGAAGTCCGAGTCGGCACTCATTAGGGTTTCGGGAGAGGAGAAACTTGGCATCGCTGACGATTCTGTTGAATTCATTTCTACGGTAATTTGTTTTCCTCTGTTCTTCGTTGCTGAACAATTTGTAGGTGGATATCTGATTTATTTGTGTGCTAATCCAGTTATATAAGATTCAGTCCAGTTTCATCGCTGTTCTCTTCTTCTAGCTCCTAGTAATTGGATTTCGATTTTTTCCCCTTCTTTCTTTATGCCAATCTTCGTTGTGCACCAGGATTTTGTGTGAATACCTTGAATATCAAACTCATTACCTTACAGATTGTAGAAGTTTACCACGTGAACTTGACAATGCTGAAATTTTTTAAGAGATCATTAAGGATTCTCATTGAGTAAAAAACATAGTTTAACGAATTAAATTAGGAACAAGCAAAATGTAAACAATTATCCTTGCATTGGATTACGTTGATTGTCGCGATGTCAACTTATTATTGGATTTTCTTACGTTATTGTTAGATTATTCACAAATTTAGAATTATTATGAAATACAAGGTCAACATTCTACAAATAGTGTGGCTCCATCCCTATTAATGCAGCATCAATTTTTCTGGACAGTATCTCTACTGATTTAAATTTGATGTGATTACATGGCTTTCTCCTTGTTTTAGAGTCGGCCTGCACACCCCTCCCCTCCCCTCAAGTGTGATTGGTAAAACCCTGCATGTAGTTGCTAATTTGAATTTGTACTTCCTTAGCTTCACTGCTTATTTGTTTTTAGTAACTTAAAATGTTTCCTCTAGTGTGTAAGATCGTCTCTAGACATCATTTTATCAATTTCTGAATTCACACACACAAATAAGGGAAGATCTTACGCTAGGTTGCTCTTGTTTAAAGCATTTCCAGTGTGGGGGAAAAGCCCAAATTTGGATTTTGAGGATGGGGCAACCCTCTGTTTTTTTTACTTTGTTATTATCATTTATTTATTTATTTTTTTTTGGGGGGGGGGGTGGTTTGCTGCTCATTTGCTTTCCTCCCCATCCCCTCACTTTTCCCCCTTGATTACCCCATCCCATTCCCCCTTTTGACATTGGAAATGCTCTTATAGTGGGAGTAGCAGGTAAGATTTGAAAGGTCATAAAGATGTGAGAAGATATGACAGTTAAATGGGGAATTCGCAAAGTTTATTCATCATTAGG